>JAODAL010070436.1:0-15926 GCA_025379985.1 Phyllomedusa bahiana | reverse complement strand
TGCCTTTTTTCCCAAACCTGGAAGACAAAAAAGGTGGCTGCTAGCTGGCCGTTTGTACGGCGTGCGGCATCAAAACTGGGAAGGAGAAGGGTAGAAATGGGTTCGGGTGGTGTGGTGGTACTCGGGCAATTTGGAGGTGAAACGGAGGTGATCCCTGATCATGACTTTTGAGAGACATGGGAACTGGGGAAAACGTTTTGGTGGTGGCGGAGGAGGGGAGGGGGAAACCCGAGGGTTTTGCAGGGGTTTGGGAAAAGCCCAGCATCGGTGTGGCCTTTTTTGGGCCAAGTTTGCCCCCCATTTCAATCTGCATTCGCTCCCATGTGATAGTCATGTTGGTGGTTGTTAAACACTAAGTTTTTGCCTCTATGATTGTTTAGGGCAAAGGCGGCTATGAATGCTGGGTGAATAAAGAGGCTTGGTTCAAAGAAGGCCAGGTTTGGAGGCCCCGGACCTTTTTGACGGGGGGGGGATAACCCCCGAGGAGCCCCGGGGTTTCCGTTGAACCCCCGGGGCCCCTGGGCGGGGAATATTCAGCGGACTTTGCGACCCCTCCCCCCTTTTTGAGGCGGGACCCGTAATTTGAAATCCCCCATCGTCTTCCCCCCTCGTCCAGTGATGAAAGCGTTTTTGCAAGCAAATTCTGCTAAAAAAAGACCACGTGGATCCCCAATGTCGTCTCTCTCATCAACACAGGTGGGTTTGTGTCCTGCTTTTGCATCCAGGGGCTGCGGGCTACAAGCAAGAGGCACTGCAAGGGGTTGCCCACCCCCCGGGAAAATTTTTAGTTACCGGCTTCCTTTCCCCCTCTGATGGCATCAGTAATGGGCGTAGAGCAGACAAATTTATCTTCTTTGGCCTCTTTATTTTTTTTTTAACATGCCCCTTTGACCCCAACCCCCATTTTTTTATAAAGAGGCTTTAGAAAAAGGTTTTTTCCCCAGTTTGGGGGGTTCACGATTTGACTTTGGGTTGCCTTCGCTTCATTTTGGACGGATGCTGATTTGTGATGACGCATTTTGGCCCGTGACGGGAGAGAGGAGGTAAGACTGCGGATTTCAGGTTGTTTAAACCACTGAAAAAAACAGATTTGGCGACGCTGTTCTTTTACTGGTTTTAACGGGGCCCCCCTAAAACCCAAGGGGTTTTTTAAACGGGCCCTTTGATGGTTTGGGCAACCGGACGATCCACTGGCTTGCGTGTTGTCGCCAGCACGGGGGAAAAGGAGCCCCTTCTCTCGTACCTCTACCTCCATGCCCTATCCCCCTCTTTCCCTCGCTTAAAAACCCTGCATTTCGCTCCATGTTCAGAAAAAAAAAAAAATTTTTGGGAAAGGGGTTTTGGAAAAATATTTTTGGAAAATTTCTCTTTTTAAAAAAGAGGGCAAATCACAGTTTATTTTTAAATCCCCTTTTTAAAATTTTTTACACCCAAAAACTAGGATTAAAAAAACTAAAAAGGGTTTCTTGCGAAAAACCGGGGAAAAATGTGGGTTCTGGTGGAGGAACCTTTTAAAGACAAAAAAAACCAAAAATTTTTTTCCCCCCTTCATTTCCCAGGGATTTAAAAATTCCCAGTGGGGAATAAAATTTGATAGTTTTCAAAAAAAATATCATACAAAGTGCGCTATCTGCCCCCCAAAATGAGATTAAAATTTCCCCCCAAATTTTAAAACTATTCAGAAGTTTAAAACGGGATGGGGGAAATTGGGGGTTTTTTTGCAGAAAGGGACAAAAAAAGAAACAGTTCCCTGGGAAAAATTTTTTTCTCTCAAAATTTTTCGTACAATGTGGTATTTAAAAATACGTTTTTTTTTTAAAAAAATTTTCCCGGGTTTTTAAAATGGGTTTTTTTTTGGCCCCTATAAATTTAAAACCTGCGGGGGGACTAAAAAATTGTTTGTATTAAAATTTAAAGGGCCAAGGTGGCTCTATGAACAAAACTGGCTGCCCCAAAATTTAAAAAAAAAAACCCCTTTTCTAAATTTGTTTATGGATAAAAAAAAGGTTAATTTTTTTTTGCACCTATAAAAAATACACCTGGGGTGACTCCCAAAAAAGGGTGTTTTAAAAATTTAAAAGTCCCAAGGTGGCTCTAGGGAAAACCAAAAGGCTGGCCTGCCCCAAAAAAGTGAAAAAAAAAAAAAAAAAACCCTATCTAAAAATGTTACGGATAAAAAAAATGTGGGGGGTTTTAACCAAAAAAAAATTTAACCTGCGGGGGGGATTTAAAAAAAATTTGCTTTTATTAAAAAATTTAATTTGCAAAGGGGGGGGGCTCTATGAAAAAAGTTGGCCTGCCCCCCAAAGGGGAAAAAAAAAAATATGTGAAAGGTTATATTTATAATAAAAAGTGGATTTTTGTTTTGCCAAACCCCAAAAAACCCCCTGCGGGGGACTACAAAATTGTTTGGTTTTCAAATTTAATTTGCGGGCCCCTTGCCCCAAAATCCCAAACCCTATTTTTTCCCCAAAAAAAAAGGGCCCAAAAAAAAGTTTTAAAAAAAACCCCTTTTGCATTGCGGGGTCAAAAACTCTAAACACAGTCGGGGGCTGCACAATATCCCCTCCTTTTTTTTTTAAAAAAGCCTGTCTGTCTTCGGCCGAAACCCCCGGCCCCCCCCCGGGCCCGTTAAAAGCGCTAGATGCTCCCTTTTAAAAATTTTTCCCGCCCGGGGTAACTAAAACTTGCAAAAACCCTAATCACCTAAGTTCTAATTTTTCACCGCCTTTTAAAAACCTTTGGTTTTTCTTGTGAACCCAAAAAGAAAAAAGGGTTTTTTCTGAGCTGTTTTTAAAGGGGACCGAAAACACCGTCCTGTCTTTTGATTCCAGACACACATGTTTTGTGAACAGGGGGAAAGGGGGCCCGTTTCCCATGTTTTAAAAAGAAGGGGGGCATGTGAATTTTTTTTCCCGCCCAAACGGGAACCATCCACATCCCAGTAATGGGGTGCACACCCAGCTCACCCTGCTCTATTCTGTAAGTGATTTGTGGCCCCCCAAAAAAAGACAGGAAGTGCTGGAAAAAAGGGGGCGATTTTAAAAAGATTATGCCAGAAATTTTTTTTTAAAACCCATAAATTATTTTGCGGGGGATCGAAAAAAAAACCCATCAACATAAAAAAAAAATGCCGATTTTTAAAATTTGGGCAATAATAAAAAGCTCAAACACTAGGTTTTTAAAAAAATAAAAGTTTTGTTTTGTTTTTTTTTTGACAAATTTTTTTTAAAATTTTTTTCCAAGGGCAATAATAAAGGAGGGTTATTCCTATTTCACTAGTTTCATTGGGTTTATAGGGTTTGGGAAGGCCGAAAAAAAAAAACGAGACCCGGTCCATCAAGTTCAGCCTGTTGTGCTAAGGTGTTGACCAGAGGAAGGCAAAAAAAAAACCCAATGAGGTAGAAGCCAATGTCCTCATTTTAGGGAAAAATTCCTTCCCGACTCCAATCTGGCAATCGGAAAAATCCCTGGATACAATGACCCCCTCCAGAATCCTAGACACTCAAAGTTGTTATATTATTACGCTCCAGAAATTCAACCAAACCCTTTTTGAACTCTGTCAGTGAATTCACCATGACAAGTTCCTCTGGCAGAGAATTCCACAGTCTCACTGCTCTTACAGTAAAGAATTCCTTTCTATGTTTATGTAGAAACTTTCGTTCCTCAAGACGTAGAGGATGCCCCCTTGTTCTAGATACAGCCCTGGGTATAAATAAATCTTGGGAGAGATCTCTATATTGACCTTTGATGTATTTAAACATATTTATTATGTCCCCCTGAAGCTGTCTTTTCTCTAAACTAAATAACACCAATCTTGCTAATCTTTCTTGGTATTGTAATCCACCCAGTCCTTTTATTATTTTTGTTGCCTGCCTTTGTACCTGTTTAAACTCCACAATGTCTTTCCTGTGCACTGGTGTCCAAAACTGTACACAATATTCCATGTGTGGTCTAACCAGTGACTTGTATAATGGGAGAATAATGTTCTCATCATATGCCTCTATGCCCCTTTTAATGCACCCCATAATCCTATTTGCCTTGGCAGCTGCTGTCTGACACTGGCTGCTACAATTTAGTTTACTGTCCACCAGGATTCCCAAGTCCTTCTCCATGTCACTTTTACCCAGCCTTTTTCTATTTAACATGTAGTCATGTCATGGATTTTTCCTCCCATGTGCATAACCTTGCATTTATCATGTGTTAAACCTCATCAGCCATTCCCTGCCCAGGCCTCCAACTTATCCAGATCCCTTTGCAATAACACATTATCCTCTATTGTGTTGATTACTTTTACAGAGCTTATATCGTCTGCAAAGATCGATTATTCTACTGTGTAATCCCTGTGTAAGATCATTAATGAAAATGTTGAGAGGATAGGGCCCAATACTGACCTTGTGGTACCCCAACTAGTAACAGCAATCAGTCTTAGTATGTACCGTTAATTACTACCCTTTGTTTTCTATCAGTGAGCCAGTTGCTTACCACTTGCACACATTTTCCCCCAGTCCAAGCATTCTCATTTTATTTACCAACCTTTTATGTGGCACCGTATCAAATGCTTTAGAAAAATCTAGATATATGACATCCAGTGCCTCACCCCGATCCAGTCTAGGACTGACTTCCTCATAGAAGCTGATGAGATTAGTCTGACAGGACCGATCCTTCATAACCTATGCTGGAACGGCGTTATTACATTTATTTTCAGTGAGATACTCCAGGATAGCATCTCTGAGAAAACCTTCAAATATTTTACCTACAACAGAGGTCAAACTTACCGGCCTATAGTTTCCTGGATCACTTTTTGACCCCTTTTTGAATATTGGCACCACATTTGCTATGCGCCAATCCTTTGGGACATACTACTCACAAAATATTTGGTCTTTGGCAAGGGTACCTGACCACACCACCAGACACAGGCATCATTGTTTTGCATGGACCAGGGAGCATCTACACTGAACAAAGGACCAGTGGTTTTCAGTGCTGTTCAGTGATGAAAGTTGATTCACCCACTTCAGGTACTGGTCAGGTACCCTTTCCAGTCGTCTAGCACACAGACCACACTGATGTGAAAAGTTATGAATGGTCTGACGTGACACTTGGGTGCCTCTCACCTCCCTTAAATGTGCCTGGAGTTGTGTGACTTTCATAATTCAATCCCGCAGTGCATGGTTTAAAATGAAGCAGTCATCAGTGTGTGATGTAGCCAAAGGACGTCCACTTCTTTGCCTTTCTGTGACTCTTCCAGTCTCTCTGTATTTGTGTTCCAACCTGTTGATGACATTCTGTGACACTCTAAGCTCAGTGGCTGCTTCCACCCGTGAGCATCCTTCTTGAAGCCTCACAACAGTGAGGTACTGTTGATCAATTGTAAGGTGTTGTCCTGGTCTCATGATATCAAAATGTGAACAGCATGGTGAGGTGGACTGTTTAAATCTTAATTCAAATTGATCCCTTAAATTTATTGGGCGATTCAGGGATCAAACACCTGTTGTAAATGTTGTCATCAGCAAGTTGTGCAAAAAGTACTGAAACATTGAACAGTTGGACATGTGCAGTTAAGAGATTATCTCATTTAGTTCATTAAAAAAAAAAAAAAAAATAGTTCATCCTGAAATTTCAAACTCCAAATATCCCTAACTTTCTGTGAGCAGTGTGTTTTCCTTTTACAATGTTACTTTGATTGAGAATAAGCTTTGAGCTCCCTCTAGTGTTCAATTTATATATCTAGTATTTCACAATCGTTCCTGCTTTACATTTAACGGCTAAAAGAGCAGAACACACTTTCTTTTTTTGATATTGCCCTGCTTAATTTTTTCTAATTAAATGTACTTGACAATAATTAGATTGAACCAAGGAGAGTACTGTGGGGCAGCACTGAGAAGAGATAAAATGATAGGAAGGTGAGAGAAGAGACATGAACTAATGTGTGCCATGTACTATGCCATGTTGTGACGGTGCGGCGCCGACAGACGTACGCCGAAGCGCCGCCCGCAGACATCTGGGTGTGGATCCTCTGTGATCACCGCAGGCGAGGTGGTAGATGGAGGACCACGCAAAGGAGTGGAGTCTAAGGAGCCCCTGGTCTTCGCCAGAGCCCGCCGCAAAGCGGGATGGACTTGGCTGCGGGCCCCCCAGGTCACTACCCCTGACGTGGCTACCTGCGGTGACAGCCGGGGTACAGGACAGGAACACAGGAACATAGGAGAACATAAGCAGGGCAGGTAAAACGTACTCAGGAACACAGCAGGATACAGGAGGGATAAACATACACCACAGGATACAACAGGAACCGGACGGGTAACACGACAGGTACAGACCAGGAACAGGTGCCGAGGCAGGACACAGGACAGGTGCAGAGACGTCAGACGTAACAGGAGACAGACAGAAGGTCAGGAGCTCAGATGACACAGACTGGACCAGCATCTCCAGGGTTAAGTCCAGAGATACTGGCAGGAGCTCAAGATGGACACAACCAGACACAGCAAGAGGCTGTAACAGACTGCAATGAACTGACCCAGAGCAGAGGCAGGAACTTCCTCTTATAGCCAGAGGTCAGGGGTGAAGAGGAAGGTGCACAGAACAGGAAACTATAAATAGGCAGGAAGCTGCCGCGCGCACGCCTTAGGAGGCACAGTGCACAGACAGGACCCAGGAAGCAACAAGACTGGACAGGACAGGCAAGTACATAGCAGAACACAGGCTGCTGGGACCCCTGCACAGGGAGCCCCAGCAGAGACATGGCAGGCACGGACAGGCCGACGGTCCAAGGCAGGGACCGCGGCATGAACCGTGACAGTACCCCCCCCCTCAAAGCCCCCTCCTCCCCCTCCAAATCACAGAATGGCATTCCACATAGGCCAGGGGCCCGCAACTTCTACGGGGGCAACCCCAAAACCAAGTACAGGCTGTATAATAGCCAGTATAGGGAAAACCTAGAAACGGAGGTGCATGGGAGGAACAAGCGGGGCACTAGGCAAAATGGGAGGGGAACCCAGGGCGGGCAGTAAGCCACAGGGGACTCAGAAGGCTCAGGGCGGGACCGTAAGCCACGGGGACTCAGAAGGCTCAGGGCGGGACCGTAAGCCACGCGGAAACAGTAGGCTCAGGGCGGGACCGTAAGCCACGGGGACTCAGAAGGCTCAGGGCGGGACCGTAAGCCACGGGGACTCAGAAGGCTCAGGGCGGGACCGTAAGCCACGGGGACTCAGAAGGCTCAGGGCGGGACCGTAAGCCACGGGGACTCAGAAGGCTCAGGGCGGGACCGTAAGCCACGGGGACTCAGAAGGCTCAGGGCGGGACCGTAAGCCACGGGGACTCAGAAGGCTCAGGGCGGGACCGTAAGCCACGGGGACTCAGAAGGCTCAGGGCGGGACCGTGAGCTAGGCCAAACGTAAGCTCTGGGCGGGACCGTGAGCTAGGCCAAACGTAAGCTCTGGGCTGGACCGTGAGCTAGGCCAAACGTAAGCTCTGGGCTGGACCGTGAGCTAGGCCAAACGTAAGCTCTGGGCTGGACCGTGAGCTAGGCCAAACGTAAGCTCTGGGCTGGACCGTGAGCTAGGCCAAACGTAAGCTCTGGGCTGGACCGTGAGCTAGGCCAAACGTAAGCTCTGGGCTGGACCGTGAGCTAGGCCAAACGTAAGCTCTGGGCTGGACCGTGAGCTAGGCCAAACGTAAGCTCTGCGCTGGACCATGAGCTAGGCCACGGGTGCAGACACTCTAGACGAGGGCAGGGTCACCCCGGCGGGATCCATGGTCAGTTCATACTGTGACGGTGCGGCGCCGACAGACGTACGCCGAAGCGCCGCCCGCAGACATCCGGGTGTGGATCCTCTGTGATCACCGCAGGCGAGGTGGTAGCTGGAGGACCACGCCAGGGAGTGGAGTCTAAGGGGCCCCTGGTCTTTGCCAGAGCCCGCCGCAAAGCGAGATGGACTTGGCTGCGGGACCCCCAGGTCACTACCCCTGACGTGGCTACCTGCGGTGACAGCCGGGGTACAGGACAGGAACACAGGAACATAGGAGAACATAAGCAGGGCAGGTAAAACGTACTCAGGAACACAGCAGGATACAGGAGGGATAAACATACACCACAGGATACAACAGGAACCGGACGGGTAACACGACAGGTACAGACCAGGAACAGGTGCCGAGGCAGACACAGGACAGGTGCAGAGACGTCAGACGTAACAGGAGACAGACATGGAAGGTCAGGAGCTCAGATGACACAGACTGGACCAGCATCTCCAGGGTTAAGTCCAGAGATACTGGCAGGAGCTCAAGATGGACACAACCAGACACAGCAAGAGACTGCAAAAGATTGCAATGAACTGACCCAGAGCAGAGGCAGGAACCTCCTCTTATAGCCAGAGGTCAGGGGTGAAGAGGAAGGTGCACAGAACAGGAAACTATAAATAGGCAGGAAGCTGCCACGCGCACGCCCAAGGAGGCACAGTGCACAGACAGGACCCAGGAAGCAACAAGACTGGACAGGACAGGCAAGTACATAGCAGAACACAGGCTGCCGGGACCCCTGCACAGGGAGCCCCAGCAGAGACATGGCAGGCACGGACAGGCCGACGGTCCAAGGCAGGGACCGCGGCATGAACCGTGACACATGTATTGTACAATCGTACAAAATCTGGGATTAGCGTAGTGGTCAAGAATAGGGAGTTATTAATATTTTTACTTCCTTCATCTAAATTGAATTTGTAATGCCAATTCTTCCCCTTAGCTTTTCTTTAAAATGGTTTTTAGTTATATACACACATATTTGAAATCAGAAGTTTACATATACTATTAAAAAAGACACATGTGCATGATTTTCTCACTATCTGACATGAAATCAGAATAAACCTTACCTGTTTTAGGTCAATTAGGATTGCCAAAATTATTTATATTTGCCAAATGCCAGAATAATGATAAAAAGAGAGAATTTTTAAGGCATTTTTATTACGTTTTGCAAAGACAAACGTTTACATACACTAGGATTACTATGCCTTTAAACAATTTGGGACAGCCCATATGATAATGTTATGTCGTTTCAAGTTCTGATAGTTTTATTGGCAACATTTGAGTTAACTAGAGACACACCTGTGGATGTATTTTAGTTCACACCAGAAACACACTACTCCTGTTTGTAACATCATGTGAAAGTCTAAATACATTTTCCAAGATATCATGAATAGAATTGTGGATTTGCAGTCTGGTTGATCCTTGGGTGCAATTTCCAAATAAAATAAAATGAGTTTAGATTTCGCACAGCTCATCAATTCCACATGAACCCAGATGCCAAGCAATGATCTCTCCTGCTCGGTGCTCGGATCCAGTCCCAGGCAAGGAACATAGGCAAGTAATCCAATGCAAAAAAATGTGTATAATCCAGCACACCCTAGGGTGAGATAAATGTTAAAAATCCCAAATTTATTCTATATTGTTTAAAAATTCAATAGAAAAATAGGGGCATAAAGCACCCTCCGCCCGATGCGTTTTATCTCACCCTAGGGTGTGCTGGATTATACACCTGTTTTTTGCTTTAGACAATTTCCAAATACTTGAAAGTGCCTTGTTCATCTGTACAAACAATTATATTCACGTACAAACAAGATGGGAATGTCCAGCCACAGAAGGAGATGGGTTCTATGTCTCACAGATGAACGTGCTTTGGTCCGACATGTGCATATCAACCCAAGAACAAAAGCAAAAGACCTTGTGAAGATGCTGGCGGAGCTGGCAAGATTGTGTCATTATCCACAGTGAAAAGAGTACTGTATCCACATGTGCTGAAAGGTCACTCTGCCAGGAAGAAGCCATTACTCCAAAAGAAACATATCAAAGCCCGATTTATGTTTGCTAATGCACACAGGACCAAAGACCTGCATTTTTGGAGACATGTCCTGTGGTCAGGGCTGTATTTATAGGTCATGCTGCCCTAGGAACTAAACCTGAATACGCCCCCATTAACAATTTGCATTACCACGCCTTTTTCACATAATACCACACCCCTTTACAAAAGCCACATCCACTATAACCATGCAACTCTAGAAGAAAGCTAATTGGGGGTTTAGTGTCACCCAGCTTTCCTAACGTTGGATAGCCTTCCAGGAAAGTGGGGGATACCACAAAACTGTATAAGCCAAACTGTCCCCTAAAACAAAACCCTCTACACTACAACCAATATTTCCACAAAAATGCCCATATAGTGAAGACAACAATGTACCGGGTTTCTGCAACTGTATAAAACCCTTTTAAATGTACATATAGGGGTAGACCCCAAAGTGACCAAGCTTGCAGACTGTATATTACCTCCTACATGACCATTAGGGGAAAAACACCAGGTGCACAGGCTCTGCAACTTATTTACCCCCATACAGTCCCATATAGTGGTAACCCCATGTGCACGGCCCCCCCCAGATGTATATTACCAAAACACAGTGCCAAATGGTAACACCATCTACACAAGCGCGCAGTGTATTTTTACCACCATACATGCCATTAGTGGTAACACCAGTAACACAGGCTCTGCAACTGAATTACCCCCATACAGTGCCCAAATATGGTGACCCAGGTACACAGGCTCTGCAACTGTATATTACCTCCATATTTTTACCATATGTTAGACACCAGTGTACACGGGCTCTGCAGACTGTATAGGCCTCCATACAGGACCATACAGTGGTAGACATCCTTATGAAATGCCCCCTAGTACGGCCCACAAATACAGTAATTCATAGCTCTCACGAAAGCTAGATTCCCTGTTTTTTTCCCCCAATGTGTACTGTCGGGAAGAAAAGTAAATTAAAAAGCTAGGGGGAGTGGGCCAAACCCCGTTATAGAAGACACCCACCCAACATGTTTCTAAAGTACAGCACATCACTATATGCCGCAAGATCCCGGGAAAAAGGGGTAAATAAAAAGGGATGGGCTTAGATACTAATCCCCAGCGGTAGAATGAAAAGGGATGGGTTTAAACCAACCCCAGCAGGTAGGATAACCGGAGGGCTTAGATATAAACGCCAGCAGGTAGGAAACACGGGGATAGGCTTAGATCCCCAAACCCCAGCAGGTCAGATAAACAGGATAGGCTTAGAACCCCAACCCACAGGTGGGATAACAAGGAAAAGAACCAACACCCCATGTCCCTGACCCCACCCTTCCCAAACCCACATCTCTCCCCCCCTCCCCCAACCCACATGTCTCTCACCCCCCTCCCCCCGCACCACAATCTGTGTCACCCCCCCGCACCCACATCATGTCACCCCCCACATCCCAACATGTCACCCCCCCCCCAAACCCCCATCCACCCCCCCCGCATCCCACATCAAGTCACCCCCGCATCCCACATCATGTCACCCCCAGCAAGTCACCCCCACCACCACAATCATTTGTCACCCCCCAGCACCATACTCGTTCACCCCCAGCACCACAAATCATGTGTCAGCCCCCGCACCACAAAAATCATTTCCCCCCAGCACCTCATATATGTCCCCCCCACCCCACATCAGTCACCCCCACATCCCACACCATGTCACCCCCAGCTTTCACCCCCAGCATCCCCAGCATACCCCGCACCTCACATATTCACCCCCCCACAGCATCCACATCATGCACCCCCCCCATCCCCCTCATGTCACTCCCCATTACCCCCCGAAAACCCCCCATCAGTCACCCCCCCCCACCCACATGTACCCCCCAGATCCCACATCAGTCAACCCCCCACCCACATATGTCACCCCCAGCATCCTACACAGTCACCCCACAGCATTCACCCCCAAAACCCACATCATGTCACCCCCAACATCCCACAGCATGTCACCCCCAGCACCCCACAGCATGTCACCCCTCGGCACCCCACAGCATGTCACCCCCCGGCACCCCCCAGCATGTCACCCCCGGCACCAAAAGCATGTCACCCCAGCCCCCACACATTCCCCCCGCATCCCAAAAGCATGTCACCCCGAGATCCCACAGCATGTCACCCCCCGCATCCCACCCCCGCAGTCACCCCACCCCCACACATGTCACCCCCACACCCCCAGCATTCACCCACGCACCCCCACATGTCAACCCCCGCATCCCCCCAGCATGTCACCCCCCGCATCCCACGGCATGTCACCCCCGCACCCCAGCATCCACCCCCAGCATCCCCCCCAGCAAAGTCACCCCCACATCCCACAGCATGTCCCCCCCAGCATCCCCCCAGCATGTCACCCCCCATCCCCCCAAGCCCCCCCAGCATCCCACAGCATGTCACCCCCCAGTGCCCCACAGCATGTCACCCCCAGCACCCACAGCATGTCACCCCCAGCATCCCACCCCCCGCATGTCACCCACGAACCCCCCGCAGTCACCCCCCCAATCCACACACATGTCACCCACCACCCCAAGCAGCAACCCCAATCCCCCACATGTCACCCCCAGAACCCCCGGGATTCTCCCCAGCATCCCCCGCATGTCACCCCCCGCTCCCCCCCCCAGTCACCCCCACACCCCAGCTGTCACCCCCAACATCCCCCAGCATGTCACCCCCAATCCCCCCCGCATGTACCCCCCCACCCCCCAGAAAATCACCCCCGCATCCCCCAGCAGTCACCCACACATCCCCCACCTCATTCACCCCGCATTACCCCTACTCCCCCCCACAGCAGTAAAAACCCACAGCTGTCACCCGCATCCCTCACACAGCAAGTAACCCACAGCCCCCCTCAGCATGTCACCCCAGCACCCCACAGCATGTCACCCCCCCAGCGCCCCACAGCTGTCACCCCCCGATCCCCCAGCATGCACCCCCAGCACCCACCCCCCCATGTCACCCCAGCACCCCCCCAGCAGCACCCCCCGCTCCCCACAGCATTACCCACAGCACCCCACAGATTCAACCCCAGCATCCCCGCATGTCACCCCCACCCCCACAGCATGTCACCCCCAGATCCCAAATGGGCCCCCAGCATCCCCCCCAGCAGTACCCCCCCCGACCCACAGCAGTCACCCCCACACCCCCCAGCATGCACCCCCACATCCCCACCATTCACCCCCCCATTCACCCCCCGCATCCACAACTGTCACCCCCAGCATCCCACCACCAGCATGTCACCCCCCGCATGTCACCCCCTAGCATCCCTCCCCAGCATGTAACCCACAGCATGTCACCCACAGCACCCCTCCCCCAGCATGTCCCCACCCCTGCCCCCCCCAGCTTCCCCCCCACAGTCCCCCCACACCCCCCCCTCACACACCCACAGCATCCCACAGCATGTCACCCCCAGCATCCCCACAGCATGTCACCCACAGCACCCCACAGCATGTCAACCCCAGCATCCCCACAGCATGTCACCCCCAGCATCCCACGGCATGTCACTCCCAGCAACCCCCCACATTCCCCCAGCATCCCCCCAGCAGTCACCCCCCGCACCCACAGATGTCACCCCCCGCATCCCCCCCAGCATTTACCCCCACCCCACAGCATGTCACCCCCAGCATCCCACAGCATGTCACCCCCAGCATCCCACAGCATGTCACCCACAGCATCCCACCACCAGCATGTCACCCCCAGCATGTCACCCCCTAGCATCCCTCCCACAGCATGTAACCCACAGCATGTCACCCACAGCATCCCTCCCACAGCATGTCACCCCCCAGCATCCCTCCCCCAGCATGTCTCCCCCAGCATGTCACCCCCCAGCATGTCACCCCCAGCATGTCACCTCCCCGCGGGGCACCCCCAGATTGTTCTGCCCGCATGCACCCCCACATGTCACCCCCCCCCCAATGTCTTCCCCCAGCATGTCCCCCCCCGCACCCCACAGCATGTCACCCCCCCCCGCAAAACCCCCAGTATGTCACCCCCCATCCCCAGCATGTCACCCCCACAGTCACCAACCAAACCCCACAGCCAGTCACCCCCCCGCAGCCCCCCCCCAGCATCTCACCCCCGCATCCCCAGCATGTTAAACCCCCCAGCATGTCACCCCAAGCATGTCACCCACAGCATGAAACCACCCAGCATCCCCCCCCAGCAGTCCCCCCCAGGTCCCTCCCCCACAGTCCCCCCCCCCGCAGTCACCCACAGCATGAAACCCCCCAATCCCTCCCCCCGCATGTCACCCCCCGCATCCCTCCCCACGTCACCCCCAACATATCACACCCCGCATGTCAAACCACAGCATGTCACCCCCACATGTCACCCACAGACCCTTTCCCCCGGATGCACCCCCCCCCATTTACCCCCATAGCATGCACCCCCCAGCATCCCTCCCCCACAGTCACCCCCACTGTCACCCCCAGCATGTCACCCCACAGCATGTCACCCACAGCATCCTTCCACAGCATGTCACCCCCAACATCCCACAGCATGTCACCCCCCCCCCCCCAACATCCCACCCACAGCATGAAACCACCCGAGTACCCCCAGACTCACCCCCCACGTCACCCCACAGCATGTCACCCCCCCAGCAAGTCACCCAGCATGTCACCCCACAGCATGTCACCCCCAGCATGTCACCCCCCCAGCATCCCTCCCACAGCATGTCACCCACAGCATGTCACCCCACTTCCCCCCCCGCCTGTCACCCCCCCCCGCATCGCTCCCCCAGCATGTCACCCCCAGCATCTCACCCCCAGCATGAAACCACCCAGCATCCCTCCCACAGCATGTCACCCCCAGCATCCCTCCCACAGCATGTCACCCCCAACATCCCACAGCATGTCACCCCCCAGCATCCCACCCACAGCATGAAACCACCCAGCATGTCACCCCCAGCACGTCACCCCACAGCATGTCACCCCACAGCATGTCACCCTACAGCATGTCACACCCCGATTTCCCCCCCCCCGCATGCACCCCCAGCATGTCACCCCCAGAATTCCCCCCCAGCATCCTCCACAGCTGTCCCCCCACACAGCACCCCCCACAACCCTCCCCCCGCAGTCACCCATAGCTTTCCCCCCAAGCAAATTTTACCCCCAGCTTTCACCCCCCAGCAGCACCCCCCAGCATGTCACCCCCAGCATCCCTCCCCCCGCATGTCACCCCACAGCATCCCTCCCCCAGCATGTCACCCCACAGCATGTCACCCCCCCATGAAACCCCCAGAATCCCTCCCAAAAATGTCCCCCAGCATTTCACCCCCAGCATCCCTCCCACAGCATATCACCCCCAGCGTCCCTCCCCCAGCATGTCCCTCCCCCAGCATGTCACCCACAGCAAGAAACCACCCAGCATCCCTCCCCCAGCTTGTCACCCCCCCCCGCAAACCTCCCCCACCACCCATAAAAAACCCCCCGATTCACCCCCCAACATGTCACCCCCAGCATGTCAAACCACAGCATGTCACCCCCAGCATGTCACCCCACAGCATCCCTTCCCCAGGATGTCACCCCCAGCATGTCACCGCATAGCATGTCACCCCACAGCATCCCTTCCCCCCATGTCCCCCCACAGATGCACCCCAGCATGTCACCCCCCAGCATGTCAACCCCCCAGTGTCACCCCCGCACCCCCCCACTGCATTCCCCCCCAACTCCCCAGCATTTGACCCCCCCAACATCCCACCCCAGCATGTAACCCCCCAGCATGTCCCCCCCAGCAAGTCACCCACAGCAAAATTTACCCAGAGCGTCACCACCAAAATGACACCCCAGATGCACCCCACAGCATGTCCCCCCCCAATGTCACCCCCCCCAGCATCCCTCCCAGCAATCACCCACAGCATGTCACCCCCACATCCCTACCCCCACCGGCTGGCCGCAGGGGGGACCGGGAATCCCCCGGGGGGCCCCCCCAGCCCTGCGCGGGCCCCAGCGTGCCCCTGTCCCCGGGCCCGTCCCGGGAAACCCGGGGGCCCTGACCCCGGGACCTGCTCCCCCAGCGCCCCAAAACCCCCCTGAGTTGGGGGGCTATGTCCCCACTCCCGGGCGCGCGGGGTTTT
>JAODAL010070435.1:0-15926 GCA_025379985.1 Phyllomedusa bahiana | reverse complement strand
GCGCTTTCCATAAAATTCCTGTAGAAAAATTTTTGCCCTGTTTCCCTTTTTTTTAGAGCTTGTTGAAAAAACCCGCCCAGTAAAAAAAACGAGCAAAAAAAAAGCAGCTAGTGTGGACAGCAGGAGGGTTTTACTTAGAAGTCAAAGGGAAAGATAAATTACAGTCTTTTTTCCCGGGTTTTTTTTAGAAAACGAAAAACGCGGGAAAAAAGGGAAATTTTTTTCTGTGCTTTTTAGACATGCCTACATACCACAAGAAATAGGAAAAAGGGGATACCGTTTAAAATCAAAAAGGCAATGGGGCTTTCCCCGCAGTTTTCTCTAGCCTGGAAATCTCAAGACTATCAAAGCATTCTAAAGCAAAATTTGTGCTGTCCAGTGTCAGAAAGTTTAAATCTTGGCCGCGGGTCAGGGCCTTAAAATTATGAAATGACCCAAAACACACCCAAAGAAAAAAAAAAACAGCTAAAAGCAAAGCATTGGACTATTCTGAAATGGCAAATACTCGGCTATACCCAGAACTACCATAGAAGTGAATGAGGGGGGCCCAGGCTTCCCCACTCCCCTTTCATTCCCCTACACCGGGACCATCCCTTAGAAACGAGTGACCAGCGAAGAGGTTTTGGCCAAAACGGGGACTCCCCCTTTAAAAGGAAAAATTTTCAAAAGCAATGTTTTTTTGGTTTTTTTAATTTTTTTTTTTAATTTTTCTTTTTTTTTTTTTTTTTTTTTGGTTTTTTTTTTTTTTCAGTAAATCTGTTTTTTACTTATGAAATTTTTTAAGGGATTTCAATGACCATTGTGGGTTTTTTCTTTAACGGTAGGGTACCAAAAATTTTGTCCATGTGTGTATACAGTGGGTATGGAAAGTATTCACAATCCTTTAAATATTTCACTCTTTGTTTCATTGCAGCGATTTGGTAAGGTCAAAAAGTTCATTTTTTTGGACTTTAATTTTAACCCCCTGCCCCCCCCTATTTTGGGAAAAAAAAAAAAACAAAAAATGTAGATATTTTTGAAAATTTAAAAAACCCAAAAAAAAACTAAAATAACACATGGTCTTAAAAAATTAAATCCCTTTGCTAGTATTGACTAGAAGCCCCCCTTTTGAGCTAGTACAGCCATGAGCCCTTTTTTGGGAATGATGCAACAATTTTTTCACGCCGGGAAATTTGGGGACCCTCGGGCCCTTTTTCCTTGCAATTCCTCTCCCCGTTTTCCCCCGTTTGGATGGTGAACGTTGGTGGGACAGCCATTTTTAAGTCTCTCCAGAGATTCCAATTGGGTTAGGGGCAGGGCTCTGGCTGGAACCCGTCAAGAATGGTACAGAGTTGTTTTTGAAAACCACTGCTTTTTTTATTTTAGCTGTGTGCCCTTTGGTTTGTTTTTTTGGGGAAAACCCCCGGCCCAGTCTGAGGTCCCCGATGATTCTGGAAGAAGTTTTTATCCCGATTTTCTCTGTACTTGGCCCCATTTAAATTTTTTTTTCAAAATTCAAACCCGTCCCTTTCCCCCCCTGTAGTGGGAAAAAAACCCCCCATGCAGATTTCTGCCACCACCCCGTTTCCCCGTTTTGGGAAATTTTATTGGGCAGGTGATGAGCAGTGCCTGGGTTTTTTCCACAAATACCGGGTTACAATTAACCCCAAAAAGTTCAATCTTTTATTCATCAGACCGAGAATCTTATTTCTCATAGTCTGGGGGTCCTTTAAGTGTTTTTTTGCAAACGTAAATTTGGGCTTTTTAGTGTTTTTGCACTGAGGAGAGGTTCTTTGGCAACTCTGCCCTAAAGCCCCAACCCGGTGGAAGGCTGCATGATAGTTGACTTTGTGGAACTTTCCCTACTGCATCTCTGGAGCTCAGCCACATGATCCCGGGGTTTGCATTTCCTCTCTAAACCAAGGGTTTTTCCCAGATTCTTGTTTTGCTGGACATCAGGCGAGGAAGAGTTGTGGTCGTCCCCCCCCTTCTTCCATTTAAAAATTATGGGAACCCCCGTGCTTTAGGGAAACCCTTTAGTACTGCAGAAATTCTTTGTAACCCTTGGGCCGATCGTGCCCCGCCACAATTAAATTTTTCTGATTTCCTTGGGCGTTCCTTTGATCTCATGATTCCATGTGCTCTGACATTTCACTGTGAGCTGAGAGGGCTTATATAGCAGGGTGTGCCTTTTCCCCAAACGAGTCCAATCAGTTTAATTAAACACAGCAGGATACCAAAGAAGAGTAGAACCCTCACAATGGTTTGAAGGAAATGGAGAGCAAGTGGTTAAAAATAATGCCAGCAAAGATCTGAATAATTTGAAACCCGTTGGGTATTTTTAGTTTTTTTTTGTTTAATAAATTTGCCCAAAAAAATCTAAAACAGTTTTTTTTTTTTCTTTCATGATGTGTTGCAGAGTGTACATTAATGAGCAAAAAAATGAACTTTTTTGATCTAACCAAATGGCTGCAATGAAACAAAGAGTGAAAAATGTAAAGGTGTCTGAATACTTTCCGTACCCACTGTATACTTAAATGTGTTGGTGGTGGTCATTCAGAAGGCAGAGAAAGCCTTTGTGCAGTGCTCCCATTAAAAAAACCGCTAACTCACAAGTAGGTGTGATACAATTTAGGATTTGTTAAGGATTTGCTGTCAGTGACATGTCTGGACCTTATACAAGCAATTCCAATCAATGGTTAGCTATAAGACTGGTTCAAAAATAAGTTTGATTTCTGCCATGAAACTAATATATGGAAAAAACATGAGACAACCTGCTCCAACCCATTATCGGAATTTGACGTACCCATACATCATAGTCTTGAAGGGGTTCCCACAAATTGACATATGGGTACATCATAGAAAGAAAGGATCGGTGTGTCTAAAGTCACGGTGATCCGGGGAAGATGGCTGCTTTCCCTGTGTTCGGTGCTGTATAGCACCGTACCAATCACCAACTGTTGGTATCAGGAGCATTGGTGGTAATACCACCACCTCTAATGCTGTGATTGGTCGGTCAGTGTCGACCAACCAATTGCAGCCATGTCCGCTCCTTTAACCCCTAAAGGACACAGCGTTTTTTTTTGTTTTTCCCTCCGTGCCTTCCCAGAGCAATAACTTTTTTATTTTTCCACCTACATAGACATATGAGGGCTTTTATTTTGCGGGAAAAGATGTACTAATGGCATTATTCACTGTACTATAGAATATACTGGGAAACCGCAAAAAAATTCCAAGTGGGACAAATTGTGAAAAAAAACTATTTTTGCCATGTTGCGGGTGATTTGCTTTTATGGCGTTCAATCTTCAGTAAAAATGTGTTATCTGTATTCTACAGGTTGATATGCATCCAGCAATACCAAACATGTAGGGTTTCCGTTATGTTTTGGTACTGTAAAAAAACATTTTCTACTTTCGAAATTTGCGCCATGGCGCCATAGGCTATGTTCACACGGCTGATTTCAGAACTGATTCACGTCGGATTTCCGACGTAAATACGTTCCGAAATCAGTTGCAAATCAGTTGCAGATCAGTTTCAAATAATGCCACTAAGTGGCACGTTTTTGGGAACTGATTTCCTACGGATTCACCACCCCCATTCATTATAGTTGGTGAATCCGTCCGGAAATAATTGACATGCACATTGTTTTGCGGCCGGTTTGCCCCCCCCCGCAATCCAAAACGGAAAATAAGTGTCGTCTAAAACGACAACACGTATTTCCCATTAAAATCAATGTAAAACGGCCAGTTACTTGTTTGTAACTGATTTCGCAACGGATTTGCGGCCGTAAATACGGCTGCAAATCCGTTGCGAAATAAGCCGTGTGAACATGGCCATATTGTGCGACCAATAACTTTTTTGTACTAACACCTACAGACGTCCCTGCATTTTTTGCGGGCTGAAGTGTACTTTTTATCGCTAGCAGTTTGGAATGCATGCGACTTTTTTGATCACTTTTATTCCATTTTTTATTCCAATTTTTTTTCTTCTACAGGGTTCAGTGTACGGGATAAATGATGTTATATTTTTATAGATCGGACTTTTTCAGATGCGGCGATACCAAATATGTGTAACTTTTTTATTATTTTATTGTTTTTATTTGTAAAATGGTGAATGGGGGTGATTTGAACTTTTAATACTTTTTTATTGTTTTGTACTTTAAAACTTTTTTTATTTATTTTTTTACTTTAACTTTGAGTCCCCCAAAGGTGCTTTGGGTCATTTGGGGGGGCAATCATTTTTACATCTGATGCATTGTATAGACAATTCCTTAGAAATGTACCCAAAATGGCAGTTTCCCCCCCCTTCCGCCTGCGGGCCCGAAAATGGGGCAAACCCGGGAAAAGGCAGTGGGGGAACGTTCACAAAGGGGTCCCCCCCGCCATGCCAGGGCCCTCCGATCCCCCGTTAATTTTTTGCTGCGGCGATGCCGATTGGCCCCGAAGGGGGTGCGCGGCACCTCCTTTAAAAAAAATTTAAAACGCCGCGGCAATCTTTGCCGCGGCGTCAAAAGGGTTAAACAGCCGGGGACGCTGCCTCTCATGCTGAACCCGGTCGGGTTTTTAGCGTGATCAGCCGCTAAAACCCCTCTTTTGGGGGGGGGTCGGGAGCGATCCCCCTTTCAAAGCTCCTTAGGGGGCCCCGGGACGTTTTGAGTACGTCCCGGATCCTTTAAAGGGGGTTAAAAACCCCGCTTAAATTAAAATCTATTAATAGAATCCATAAAAAAAGTTTTTTGTTTCTTTTTAAACCCGAGAACCCTTTAAAAAAATAATATTTAAAAATTGAAAAGGGCCCAACCCAGAATAAAAATCAGTCCGGAGTCATCTCCCCCGCCCCCCCCTGTAATGAGTTGATTGGGGTTTGGGCCCCCAAACCTTTCTCACCTCTACTAAAATTATGGAAATTTTCCCGCCCGAACAGTGGGTGAGACATTGACAGGCTGTAGGTTTGACAAAGTTTGGGTTTTTTTTTTACTCAGCTGAATTTTCAGGGAAGTCATGATTCCGACCCCAACTTATAAGACGGTAACTCCTCAAAGGCACACTGTAAATTTATTTGGTGGGGTTTCTGTTAAACCCCTTTGAGGAACTCTTCCTGAAGTCGTGGGGCAAAAAGGGAGAAAACGTTGCCCGGTACCCTTTATCACCCCACTACCCACTGATGGGAAAATAGCACGGGCTTGAAAAAGGGGGGCGGCCCCCCGAAACGAGCAGGTGTAACGGCAGGAGTGTGAGGTGTAAGAAAATACGGTTGGGAAAAAAAAATATATTTCATTAGTGACAAAAACAGATCTTGATCACCATAGTGGGGGTCGCCCCCCAGGCCCTTCTTTTAATCAAAAGGAATTTCCGATAAAAAATACTTATACTCTTTCTTTTAAAAGAAAAAATATTTATTTTACAATTTCAAAGGATCTAATTTGGGTTTGGCGTTTAAACTTTTGGCTATCGACATCGGGCGATAGTCGATAGTGGCCCCATCGATAAGGTTTTTTTCGATAGTGAATCGATTATGACGATGCCCATTTAAAGTCTATGGGAGAGCAACAACACCTTCATTCTTAAAACCAAACGGGCTGGAGAAGCTGGAATTAACACCCACAACACTCAAATGGATACCTCTACATCTTAGGCACAACCTTAGGCAATAAAAGCCCAGAAAAAAAGTAAACAACCATTCACTACCCTGTTTGTCCCACACAAGACCCTTAAACCGCATCACCCACAAATTAAAGTGCCAAAAGGGCATATTATTTGAACCATCATTTTATTTGAACGGGACATGAAAAACCCGTCCGGAACGCAGCATGACCTAAAAACCGCAGACCCCAGATAAAAAAAATGCCGGAAAAAGGAGTTTTCAACCCCCATTTTAGTTGAACTGGACTTGAATATCCCTTTCCCGGGAAGCAGCATGAGCCCCCAAAACCCGCATGCCCCAATTAAAAATGCCGGAAAAAAAGGGTCTTTTAACCACCATTTTAGTTGAACTGGACACTAACTATATCTGTCCCTGTTCCCGCAGAATGCCATTTAAAACCCGCCTACCCCCCAGTTTTTAAAAAGTGGCCCGGGGGAAAAGGGAAAATTCTTTAAACCACCATTTTTTTGTTAAAATTAAAAACATTGATGGGAAATGCCCCTGGACCGAAAGTAGGGACCATTAAAAACCTGTCTGCCCCAAAAAATTAAAAATTTCCCGGGAAAAAAAAAAGGACTTTCAACCCCCCCTTTTTAAAGATTGAAAGGGAAACATTGACTATACCTTTTCCGTGCCAAGCATGCCCCAAAGGGCCGGAGAAAAACAGTGGGTGGGGGTGAGACCCCCCAGGCTGGCTTTCCCGTCATCTATTAAACCGCGGGTTTTTTAAAAATGCCCCTGTTGACCAGCAACAAAAACTGTCCGTGCGGAAGAAAGAGTGGGGGGAAAGTGGAAATGTGAGAACTCCTCCCTTTCATTTTCAAAAGGTAAAGGAACCGGTTTAGCCCCCTTGGCCCCCCAAAAATGAGTGCGGCCAAATTTTGAGCTTCAAAAAAGGGAAATACTGGGGGTTTTAAACGTTTTCTGTTCCCCCCCAAAGGTTTCCCTTTTTTTCTTGGCATTTTTTTTCTCTTTTTAAATCAAAGCTGGGGGAAAAATTGTCTCTGTATTTTGGGTTTCTGCCCTTTTGCTTCCAAAACCCCCAAAGGCCCCTCTAAAATAACCTACATCTGGTAAAATTTTTTCCTGTATCCTCCCTTGTAAAAATTCAGGGGAAATTTTTTTTACCAGCTATTTTGTACTGCAAGGTTTTTGGGATTTTTAATTCCAGAAACAAATTTTTTAAAAAAAGGATTTGGGGGTCCCACCGGGGTCTTTGGTTTTTCTTTTTTTAATTGTTTTAAATGGGTTTCTAAATACAGGGATTTATAGCTATGTTAAAAAAACTTAAAAAAACAAGTCATTTTGCAATATGTGTCCATTAACATGTCCTCCTTTTCCGTTTGTGACAGCACCATCACCCTGAGCCACTCTCGACAATTGTGAAAAACAAATGTTGTTAGAAACAAAAAATTTTTATAATAGGCCCGTAGTTAGCTGCATTTCAAAGAAAAAATGCCCCCCAAAAATTTTCAAAGCTGCCCCCTTGAGCCACTTTTGACAATTGTGAAGAACAAATTCTGTTTAGAAACAACATTTTTTTAAAATAGGCCCTGAGTATAGCTGCATTTAAAAGAAAAAAGCCCCCAAAAATTCAAAGCATCCCCCGAGCCACTTTGGGAAAATTTTTAAAGAAAAAAATTTCTTAAGAAACAACATTTTTTTTTAATAGGCCCGTAGTATTGCGTTTTAAAAGCACAGCCCAAAAAAAATTATAAAAATATTTCCCCTCAGCCACTGAAAAAAATTGTGGGGGAGAAATGCCATTTAAAAACCCACATTTCTTTTCCAAAAGGGACCATGATTTTTGCGTATTCACACTACATGCCCCAAAAAAAAAAAAATTCTAAAATGATTTTCTCAGCCACTATAAAAATTTGTGGGGAGAAATGCATTTAAAGCCATTTTTCGTTCCAAAGGACCAAATTATAGCTGTATTCACAGAACTGACCTCAAAAATTGACAAGCGAAAACTTTTAAAAAAGTGAGTAAAAGGAATACGGTTTGTCATAAACCTTGCTGTTTTTACAGTCCCCCCTCACACAAAAACCAGCAAAATGAACTGTTGGGAAAAGAGAATAAAAATTGCAGTAAGAAAAGACATTTAAAAAAATTTTTAAGAGGACCCTTCGTTTGAAAAAAGGAAAGGAATGACCCCGGAAAAATAATCGGGGACCTCGGCAATTGGGGGGACAAAACATCAGAGTCCCTCCCGTTCATCTTTATGAAAGTTAAACGACACATTATCGTGGAAAGCAGATGCTTTGTTGAAAAACCCTCCACTGGCTGAAGGTCCGCTCAGAATGACCTGGCGCTGGAAAGGACAAAACCTCAAAGGGCCCGTGACGACCACCCTGGGGCCCAATTCTCCTTTTTGGGTACCCAAAGTCTATTGGGTCCGGAACACAAACAAAAAAAGGGTGTTGAACGCAGTAGTCGTCCCACCATGTTTAAAGGGAAAATCTTGTGTGTTGGATGGGGGCCCTGCTTTGTATGCGTTGTGGGGTTTGGTAAAAAAAAATTTGCCAGAGGCCCCACCATTGGCTTTGCACCCTTGCCTGCTGTTGCCGCACCCCTACTTGGACAAACTGCTGCACGTCGCTGATGTTGTTCCACCGGGACTTTTGGGGGAAACGGAAGCGGGACAACGATGTCCCAGTTGTAAAATCAGCAAGTTCACCTTTTCCTGCATTTTACCTCTTTTTTGGGTGGGGGGAAAGGGAAAGGGGCGGGAGTTTTTTTTGTACCGGGGATCCGGGAAAAGGGGTGGCCACCCAGAAAACTTTGTTCATTTTGATGGCCTTAATGCGGGGATTTTTTGGGGAGGAAATGGAGCATCCAAGCACCATGTGAGAGATGGACCCTTAAAATTTCCCCCAACCCTCTGGGACGGGGGGCCCACTAGAAAAGGGAATTTTCCCCTCATTTTCCTCCTCTGCCAAAATTTGCCCCAAAAATTTCTTTCCAAGACAGGGATTTTGGTAAATCGGTGTCTGGGAAATACCTCCTCCTCCTCCCCCCCCGCTGCCCCGCACAGTTTCAAAAAAGCCCTGCCCTTTCCCTGAGATGATGCACCCGAGAGTTTGATGCCCCCCTTTGCCACTGGGCTCGGACCCCGAACCCCTCCCTAAAAAAGACCGATAAAATTGTAAAAACTGTCGGGCCTTGTGGATTTGAGGAGAAAAAAGGCTCCGTGCCCATCTGTGTCCGTTTTCCTCCCCCGTCGCTGGGGGGACCATTGTTTCAGAGTGTTCAACGATCTTTCCCCAGAACTAAATCACCACAATGCCCCTGTGCCCAGGAAATGTCCGCACTGACCATTTTGGTGGATTTTTCAAAAATTTGGCAAGGAGGGGTGCAGGGCTTTTTTCACCTGCCCCCCCTTTGGGTGGTAAACACCCCGAGGTCCCCCCAACCGCGGGCTTGCAGGCCATTTTGTCATTCGTACGCATAATGGCATTGCGCTGCTGCCACAATGCGGGGGAAATTTTGGAGGGTGGAATTCCAGCGGTTGCCACGTAAAAATGAGACGGTTGACGGGGGGGGCCCGAGCTGACGCTGAACCACCCAGGGGGGGACAAGCAGGTGCAACGGCGGAATTTGCGAACTTACACTTCGAGCCTTCCTCACACGCCCAACCCCGGGGTATTTCTTTAGAAATTTTGGCCCGACAAGGTTCATAAACTTTTTCCCGGGTTAGGGATGTGCCCCAACCAACCGATCTAAGGGGGGGCCACCCAGATTTCGCCAAATCGCCACCACCTTGCCGGCAAAAGGTTTTTGGGCCCCCAGCCAGCGCTGGGTTTCCTCGTTCAAGAGCCGTCCACAGCCCCCTAAACCTGTGTTTTGGACGGTCTCCGGGGACAGAAAAAAATTTTCAACAGGGCCTTTGGTTTTTTGGGGCCCTATTCCACAGAGGCCCTTGGGGAAAAAACCCGCACCTTTTTAATGACACGGGGCGGCCAGGGCGGGAGGGCTTTTCTGGCAAAAAAATGTCTGCTCGGCATCTGGTTTTGGGGGGCGGGAAAGGGGCCCATGACTGGAAAAACCCCCTCTGTTTCCCCCAGAGGGGAAAGGGCCCAACTTTTCCCAAAGGGCCCAAAAAAGCCGGGAAAACTCCGACATTCAGGCTTTTGGTTTTGGGATGGTTTGGGGTTTAAAGTGTTTTTTGCTCCCCAACCTGGAAGACAAAGGCTGGTCTGGGACTGGCCGCTGTACAGATGAAAGGTTCGTCAAACTGGGGAAGGAGAAGGGGGGAGGGTTTTGGGGGGTGTTTGGTTTACTGGGCGAGCGGAGGCTGAAGGGGAAGGCTGATCCTGATAAATGACTTGAGAGACTTTGGGCAGCCTGGGGGAAACGCTTGGGGGGGTGGCGGAGGGGGGGAGACAGAGGGTGTGACAGGGTTTTGGCCCCCGGGCGTGGGGCGGGGGCCTTTTTTTGGGAAAATTTGTTCCCCTCCATTTCAACTCATGCATTCGCGCATGTGCCCTAGAAAATTTTTTGGGTGGGGGTTTTAACCCACCTAAGGTTCTTGCCTCTATTTAAAGCTTTTAAACCAAAGGGGGCCAAGAAAACGCGGGTTTAATGGGAAGGTTTCAAAGAAGGCCCAGGCTTGAGAGGCCCCGGCCCTTTTTGGACGGCGAAAAGGAGGACGGGGTTTGCGCGAGGGGCTGGCGGAATAAAAAGGGGGCGGAACTTCGGGCGACCCCCCCTCCCCCCTTTTTGAGGGGGAAAACCCGTATTGACACTCCCCCATCGTTTTCCCTCCCGTCCATGATGAATGTCCTCCAAAAAAATTTCTGAAAAGACACGGGGGGTTTCCACAATGTCGTCTTTCACCCTCATCAAAAAGGTGATTTCTTCGCCTTTAAAATTCTGCATCCAGGAGCTGCGGGCTCCAACCCCAAGAGGGACTGAAAGGGGAAAATTTTTCCCGATTGCCCGGTTTCCCCTTCTCCCCCTTGATGGCATCAGAAAACGGGGCCCGCCCAAGCAGAGAAATCACCCCTTTTTGGGGCCTTTTTGATCTTTTAACTTTCCCTAAACCCCAACCGCATTTTGTCATAAAAGGGGTTTTCAAAAAATGATAAACCCAGTGGGGGGTTACACGAGTTCCCTTTTGGGCTGCTTCATTTTACGGTTTTCGGTGTTTCTAAAGACGACATTTGTGGCCATGACTGGGGGAAACGGGGGGAAAAGCCCTTGCGGATGAAAATTTTGCATTAACCATAAAGGGACTTTGGCGACGGTTTTGTTACAGATTACTTTGGCCCTGACCCAGCGATGAAGGCCGACTTTCCTGCAACTGATGATCCCCTGGCATGCGTTTTGTCGCCAGCGCGGGAAAAGGAGCACCTTCCCCCATACCTTTTACCCCCATTTTCCTCCCCCCCCTCTTTGCTGGGTTTAAACCACCTGAATTTCGCTCCATGTTCAGAAAAAATACAAAATTTTTAGAAGGGAAGGAAGAATTTTGGAAAAATCTCCTTAAATTTGACGGCAAATCACAGTTTTTTCTCAAATCCCTCAAAAACAAAAAAAAATTGCTGAAATTTAAAAATAACTGCAATGTAGATCTATCAGGGCCCAAAAAAGCGGCCCGCGCCAAAGTGAAAAAACACTAAACGAAATGTAATTTTGGGTAATAAAAGGTATTTTTTTTTTGGGACCTATCAAATTTAAACCCGGGGAAATACACAAATTTCTGGATTCAAATTTAACTGGGAAGGTGGCTCTACAAAAAATCTGGACTGGGGAAAAATGCAAAAAACACGTATCTGTAAAGCATTCGGTTTAAAAAAAGGGGAAATTTTTGGCACCTTTTCCCAAATTTACCCTTTTGGGGACTACAAAATTCTGGATTTAAAATTTTAAAATTTCAAAGTAGACTTATCAAAAAAAAACTGGCCCCCGCCAAAGTGAAAAAAACGTATCTGAAATGTAATTTTTATAAAAAAGGTATTTTTTGGCACCTATCAATTCACCTGTGGGGACTAAAAAAAATTTCAGTAAATTTACATTTAAGTGCAAGGTTTCTTTTAATGAACAAAAACTGTAGTTGGGACCAAAGTCAAAAAAACACGTAACCCGTAAAGTATTCGGATAATAAAAGGGATTTTTTTTGGGACCTACAATTCAAAATTTGGGAACTACACAAAATTTTTTGGTTCAAATTTAATGCAAGGGGGGCTTTATCAACAAATCTTACGGGCAAAAAAATTTCAAAAAACATTTATCTGTAAATTTTTTCGGATAAAAAAAGGGAATTTTTTTGGGACCTATCAATTCACCCCGGGTGAAATAAAAAAAAGCAGTATTCAATTTAAGTGCAGGTTTCCTCCCAAGAAAAAATGCGTAGTTTCCCCAAATCAAAAAACACGGGATTGTAAAGTATTCCCGGGTAATAAAAGGTATTTTTTTTTTACCCATCAATTCACCTGTGGTTTAAATTAAAACAATTGCTGGGTTCCCAAAATTTTAAATGCAAGGGGGCTCTTCAAAAAATCGGGGTGGGGAAAAAATACAAAAAAAACGAAACTGTAATGTATTTTGGGAAAAAAAAGGTTTTTTTTTTTTTGGACCTATCAATTCACCTTGGTTACTTAAAAAAAATTTCAGAAATTTAATTTAAAAACAAGGGGCCTCAATAAAAAATGCTGTAGTGCACCAAAGTCCCAAAAAACCCCGTATCGAAAGGTATTCGGATAATAAAAGGTATTTTTTTTGGGACCCTTTTAATTCACCGTGGTAACTAAAAACAATTGCTGGGTTTCCCAAAAAAACCAAGGGGACTCTTTTAACAAATCTGGGACGGGGGAAAAGTGCAAAAAACATGTAACTTAATTATTCGGATAAAAAAATTTTTTGGCACCTAAACAACACCCGTGGAGACAAAAAAATTGCTGGATTCCCAAAATTTTAAATGCAAAGTAGATCTATCAACCCAAAACTGGCCTGCCCAAATTTAAAAAACAACGTTTTCTGAAATGTATTTCGGATAATAAAAGGGATTTTTTGGCACCCATCCCAAATTTACCTGTGGTTTACTTTAAAAAAAAGGGAGTATTCACATTTTAAGGGGCAAAGGGGGCCTTTAAAGAAAAATGGTGAGGGAAACCCAAAATCAAAAAAAACTATCTGAAAATTTTTTGGAAATTACAAAGGGATTTTGGGACCTATCAACCGTGCTGAAATTGCTGGATTCTAATTTTAAATACAAGGGGATATAACAAAAAGGTGGAAGGGGAAAATTTAAAATGAACACCTATTGAAATGTATACTGATAATAAAAGTGGAATTTTTTTGCACCTAACAAAAAGCCCTGCAGTTACTAGAAAAGAATTTTATCTTTTAGTTCAGGTGCCCCAAAATCCAGGAAATATTTCAATAAAAACTGTTTAAAAATAAAGCCTTTTTAGTGCAATGTCTACACAAATTCCTTTGGGAACTTTATCCAGTATTCTTTAAAGAGCCTTTTCTATTTGTAAAAAAAGAAATTTTTTTGCACCTTTTTAATTTACCTGTGGTTACTATTAAAAATTTCTGGGGTTTAAAATTTTAAATGCAAGGGGATAAAATTTTAACAAAAGGGGGAATGGGCGAATTGAAAAGAAAAACCTTTTTGAAATGTTCTATAATAAAATGGGGTTTTTTCAAAAAAACAAAGAGGAAAAACAGGGACTAGAAAAGAAAGTGTATCCTATAAATTCAGGCGCCCAATATCCAGAAAATTTCAATGAAAACTGTTAATAATAAAGCTATTGGGAATGACTACCTAAATCTTGGGGGAACTTTAACCATTAAAACTTTATAGAGCTTGTTGTGTTCGCCCGCGGGGGCCCCCCCCCCTCCCCCCTGACTTTTCAGCAGTTTGATGGGTCTTTAAAATTTTTCTACCTAACTATTTTAAAAAACTTCCAATCTCTAAACTAACTAAGTTGTAAAGGGTCACAGCTAATAGTAGAAAGGGTTTTTCTGTGAAGAAATATAATAATTTCGCTTTAGCTGGGTTTTGGGCAAAGCAAAGGGGCAAAGTCCTTTTTGCTCCCGAGACGCTGAGAACAAGAGGCTGAAAAAGGAAACCCCCGTTCTATGTAAAACGATTTATTGGGTTTTTTCCCCCAAAACGAAAAAAACCCCCTCCAAGTCATGACGGGCGGCCCCAACACCAACTCACCCCGCTTTCATTTTGTTTAAACTGATTTTCAGCCGCCAAAAAATTACAGGGAAACGCCGAAAAAGGCGCGATCTTAATAGATGATGCACAGATTTTTAAACCCAAATTATTGCATGATTTTAAAAAAAAACCGATCAACCCTAAAAACTGGCCCATTTCAAATTTGTCGATAATAATCGGGTCAACACTAATAAAACATAAAATTTTCAAGTTACCAAAAAAATTTAAAAAAATTTTTCAAAATATGTATCAAAGTTTTATATGAATGTCGTGTATGAATTGGATGAGTGGCCCCTTTCTTCAAATTTTGAAAGGGCCAAAAGAAGGGCCCTTTAATGGTTCCCTCATGGCGTACACCACATGGCTTTTTGCCCTTTTTGCCCTGTGGTTTGGGGCAGCCCTCGGGGTTTTACCCCGGGTTCCCCAAAAACCCCTTCCTTATATACACTTCTCCGTGTGGGTGTGACTCTCAGTTGGCTCAGGCATTAATACAAAACCATACGTGAAATACAGCTAAATATATTAGGTTCCACCTCTCTTACATTCCACCTTCTGATGTCATTGGCTAATATATTCCAAACTGGTTTTGACCAGCTTTCCAGCCTTCCAAAATAGCAATGCCAGCCATTTTTATTTATACCTATGAATGCCTGTTTGCTCGTGTGTGCTCTTGACTCTATTTTAACCCTTTGTGTACCCATATGACCACATATTACGATACATTTTACTTGAAACCTTTTAACACATGGAGACTGCACGCTCAGAGTCACTACGGATCTCAGGCTATTGAAAGCCGATTCAAGACACTAAGATTGGACTGATATGTATATTTTTACATATTGCTGTACAGAAGATACTTGTGCAAATGATATTAAACTTGTATGTAAAAGAATGAAACGTATATAAGCATTTTGTATATGGCAACTATATATATTGAGGAATGCTGAAAGGATAAGGGAAAATCCTACAAGTTGCCATTATAAGAGAGTAATTGGTGATTTAAAAGAAAAAGGTAAAGACGGATAACTGTTAAGTGGGGAAGAATAGCACAGCTTGCACGCTCAACAGAAATTATGACAGCAGAGTAAACTGTGCCTAACATAGAAGCAAAGGCACAATAGGCTTGAAACATGTGTTTTTACTAGAGAAGTCCAAAAAGCATGTAGTTATTGGACATGGACGAGGTGGACTATTTTTATGATGGAGAGCGGCAATCCTATATGTCCTCTAAATTGTAATAGGATATTGACGATTAATTGCAGCTGGCAGTTTAAAGGGGTTTTCTCCCTACAAAGATCATATCTCTAATGATGGGGACAGTAAAAATAAGCACTTTTGTAATTGGTTTGCTTTACCTAAGTCACTTAGTATAGTAGATATGAGCTAAACTGTGCATCTGTAGCTATTTCTGCAGCAGCTGGTCAGGACACGCCCTCTTTTCTGTGATTGGCTGACTGATATGTCATTCAGCCTGTTCGGACATGCCCCCGGATGGTAAAACGCCCCCTGTGCTGTGATTGGCTACCTGCACTTTGTGCTTACTCCCCTCTGAGCTGTTGATATTGAAAGTGAAACTAAGTGCCTCAGCTTCTCTATGCTCCTATCAGCTCTATGTAATGGATCTGGGCAATTACTCGGTCTCTAACAGATTCACTCTCCCCTCATATACCACAGCCTTATACACTGCTCTCCCCTCATATACCACAGTCTTATACACTGCTCTACCCTCACATAACAGAGTTTTATACAGTCTGTTGCCGTCACCCATATAACAGCCTTATACAGTTTGATCCACCTCCTGCCTGATAATAGAGGCGGGAAGGAAGGGGCAGTGTGCATTCCTCACATCAGTTGTTTCATCAGTTCAGACTGTGTGTATAACTGCTTATAGCAATGAGGGGGTTCTGGTCACAGCAATGAGGGTGTTTTGCTTACAAGGAACTTGTGGAGCCTGTCATCTCCAGACATCCTTTCCCTTCCACTGCACATAAAGAATGATGATGTCCCCCAAACTGGGGGGGGGCACGGGTACGAAAAGAGACCACCCCGGATTTTAAAAATTTAAAAGATAGAAACAGCTCAAATCCGAAAGCTTCAAAAAATAAAAACCCCCCTTTAAACCCCTTT
>JAODAL010070434.1:0-15927 GCA_025379985.1 Phyllomedusa bahiana | reverse complement strand
TATTTAAAGATGGGGAGAAGGTTCTTGTAGCCCATCTTGTAGCCCATTGTTGGAGTTAATTCTTGAGGCCCACCAGTGGGATTGATTCTTGGGGCCCACCAGTAGAGTAGAATTTTGGGTCGATCAGTAGTGTTCATTCTTGGTACCCACACATGGAGTTGATTCTTGGGGCCAACCAGTGGAGTTGATTCTTGGGGCTCACCGGTGGAGTTGATTCTCGGGGCACATTGTTGGAGTTAATTCTTGGTTACCACCAGTGGAGTTGATTCTTGGGACCCACCATTAGAGTTGAATTTTGGGGTCGACCAGTAATAATCATTCTTGGTACCCACACATGGATTTGATTCTTGGGGTCCACCAGTGGAGTTGATTCTTGGGGTATACCAGTGGAGCTGATTCATGGAACCCACCCGTGGAGTTGATTCTTGGGGCCCCCCAGTGGAGTTGATTTTCGGGGCGCACCAGTGGAGTTAATTCTTGGTAACCACCAGTGGAGTTGATTCTAGTGGTCCATTGTTGGAGTTGCTTCTTTGGGCCCACTAGTGGAATTGATTCTTGGAGCCCACCAGTGGGATTAATTCTTGGGACAAACCATAAGCGTTGACTTTTGGGGTAAACCACTGACGATCCTTCTTGGTACTCCCAAATGGAGCAGCTTCATGGGGCCCACCCGTGGAGTTGATTCTTGGGGCCTACCAGTGGAGCTGATTCATGGTACCCACCAGTGAAGTTGATTCTTGGTGCCTTCCAGTGGAGTTGATTCTCGGGGCGCACCAGTGGAGTTAATTCTTGGTAACCACCAGTGGAGTTGATTCTCGGGGTCCATTGTTGGAGTTGCTTCTTTGGGCCCACTAGTGGAGTTGATTCTTGGGGCTCGACCTACAGCTACTGTACATGGCTCTTGCTCTTTACTTTTTCCGTTCTGCTTCTCTTTTTCTGCCTTTCTCCCTGACAGCAGTCCTAAGCCTGCTCTGCCGAAGCCTGCCCATCGGAGGTTTCTGCTACAACTCTTTGGCCCAGTCCAGGCCTGCAGTCGATCAGTAACTGCAGCAGTGATATCCCATTCAGAAATAAAAAGAAGACCATGCAGAGACTCTGGAACCGATGTAAGAAGCACAGGAAGTATCTTTTGTTTCTTGGCAGCAGTATCCTAATTATTTTTTTTATGTATACTAGACAACCCCTTCTTACAAAAATTCTTGAATAGGAGATAAAGGGCAGCATGTATGAACAGGACTGCGCCAGATATCTGGCATCTTTTCAGCCCGATATCAGACGCAGCCACATTCATACATGTTTAAATCTCCCGCATGCCATTATCAGACGCATTACAGGTCATCCACTTCCTCCCAGATGACATCTGACAACACCAGCCAAGAGTCGGTGGGAACGTCAGACACAACCTTTAGTTGACATGGCCCAGGAGTGGGTCAGCGGCCCTCACCTGTCCTCAACCCGCCTCTGTCCCATCCAGTTCCCTCAGCCAGAGATCTACTATGTGGTCTGGGCTCAGTGTCACTATAAAGCGAGGATGAACAATTTGAGGAGGGCAGTCAGCAGCTACTTGGCAGCGAAGAAATGGGGCCGATATTCCCTGCTTCTTGCAGTAGGCGGCAAAGTATAGATGTGGAGAGTGGCATGGGATGTCATGTTGTGAGGGGTCAGCCTCTGCATACCAAGACCGTTGAGGAGGACAGCAGTGATGATGTAGCCGACCACACTTGGGAGCCGGTTGAAGCAAGGGCTTCATCATCGTCAGGAGAAGAGGGCGTCAGCTTGCGCGTCAGGCAGCGGCCCAGCCAGCAAGTGGGTTGTGTGTCCGTGATTAAGCAGTGTAGCTTCAGTGCGAGTTCGGGAGCAAAACGTCAATGGGGTAGAAAACCCGCTTTGCAGTTCCAAGAAAGTAGACGCACAAGGGCTCAGCGAGGCAGCGGCGGTAGTAGTCACTCAGTGGGGAGCGTTGGCGGTAAAATCAGATACTCGGCGGTGTGGCAGTTCTTTGCTAAGACACCGGGGGAGCCGAACATGGGTATATGTAGAATCTGTGGGCAGAAAGTGAAGCGTGGCCAGGGAGCTAACATTGGCACCATGGCCCTGCGTCAACACATGCAGCGTCACCATCCGGTGGCCTGGGAGAAACGTGGCTCAGATGTGGTGGTCCATCCTGCCGCTGCAGCAGCAGCAGCGCCCAGTGGCACGCATGCCATTGCAGCCAGTCAAGGCTCCACCACCTCTGTAGAAGGGAACTGTTTCTCTTTGCCATCATCTCCCGGTCCAGATGCTCCTGCTCCTCGCTACTCATGGCGCCAGCAGTCGTTCAATGAGGCGATTGCACAGAGATAACAGTATGCGTCCAACCATCCTAAGGTGCAGAAGCTGACCGTGCTCCTGTCCAAGTTGTTGGTCCTGTCATATTCTGTGATGGTTTAAAGCTCTGGCCTCATGGAGTGACCCCTGCTCTGATGTCCCCTTACTGTGCTGAGACCTGTGCCGGCTCCAGTAACCTACTACTGTGTTCTTTGACGCTATGGTAGGATTTTAGTCCTCAGCTTGTTTTTTTCCAGCTGTCGCTGCCATGACTTTATCAGGCTGCATTCCTGCTTCAGTTTTTTGGTCAGTTTTGCCCCTGTAGGTGTGTAACGAATGCAGGTAGTGGATCCGCTGGACACCGCAAGCGATGGTTGTAAGCCATACCAGGGAGACGGAATCTAAGTAGAACCCCGGTTTTCACCAGAGCCCGCCGCAAAGCGAGGATGGACTTTTCTGCGGCGGGGAACTACCATGTCGTCCCACTGGCGTGACTTGCTTGCGGTGGCAGCCAAGGCAGTGCGTGGTACAGAATCGTGAGACGTAGGCGAAGTCGGGGACAGGCAGGAGGTCAGGACAGGCGGCAATGGTTCGTGGTCAGGAAACAGGAGCGTAGAGGTTCGGTACACAGAAGTCAGACAACGAGTCACAAGAAGCTTTCTCTAAAGGCGTTACGGCACTAAAGATCCGGCAACGGTGACCCGGAAGGAAGTGGGTTAATTTGGGCCACCGGCCAGCCTTAACCAATACTGGGCGTACTGGCCCTTTAAATCCTCGAGAGCCGGCGCGCGCGCGCCGGCTGGCCAGGAGGACGGGAGGACTCAGGAGCGCAGGAAGGTAAGGGGGAAGCCGGGACCCGACCCGCGGGCCCGGCAGGGGCCGCGGGGACCCGACGGGTGACAGCACGAGTGCGCCCGCAGCCCGGGCGAGGGGCTGCGGGACCACCCGTGACAAAGTGCACAGGGAATTTTAGAGTGAAGCGATTCTAAGAGCGGCGGCAGTCATATGCGTGTCATACTAAAACACAGCATTGTATGAAGACCAAACCAGACTCCCTCTGCATATTTAAGCATGGCACAACGTTCTACAGCACCCTGCAGGCTCTGTGCAGCCTGGAAATAGCTGTCTTTAACACGATTCGTCCCAAAGTAATTCGGAACTAAACGGATTTTGTCGGAAAATTCGGCGAAGTCGGTGAACCGAATTTTTGAGAAAATTCGCCCATCTCTAGTTGCTATACATGACTGCTCCACTTCTCATATATAAAGATTTTGAAATTTCAGACATCATCTAAATTTTTCATGTTTGTCCTCTTTTATTCTGTGTGTTTTTTTAGACTTGGCATAAAAGCAACAGTAATACAGTTCTTAATTTTCCTTCTAGTGATTCCATAGAGTAAACCCCACAGAGCCTATATGGAGACACACGCTGAGCTATTTGTGACTGTGCACGTCCTGGTAGCACGTACACTCACTTCCCTCATGTTTTACTATAGAGGAGTACATTAATTCAAACACTTGAAAACAGAAGTATCTGCAGGATGTCATATTTTACTGATGATCTCAATGGGTGAATTTCCTACATTGTATTCCTCACTGTTAGGGATACTGTTTTGCAAAGACAAAGTGTCCTGTGACTGTGTCTGGAAATTAGATGCTGCTGGCAACCCCACGTAACCTACAAAAACTGTCCACTCGCTGTATTGAGGTCCTAGGAAATGTATACAAGTCAGCTATCCTTATTGTTTGATTCTGGTGGAAATACACAGGAAGATCACTGTGCGGTTGCAGAGCGGCAGCGATGCTTATGAGGACCTCATGTGTCATGCTACACCCGTGTTTTTAACTGACTTGATAACAGAGGTCCGCACCGAAAAAAAACATGGTAAGTTCGTGCAGCCACTAGTAAGCCCAACTTAAAAAAAGGATGCTGCAGGCCACAACCGCAGAGTAGCTTCCCATGTATTTCCACCCTTATAACTGATTGCGAAAGGGAAACTTTGACTAAATGTTGATTTTCTGTCTGGTACAATGTCTTCACCTCATCTCTTCATTCATAATTTTGGGGGCTAAGTGCATGATGCCATCAAACCATTGCCTATCTCTGAAGTCAGTTGGCTCCAATGTAAAATCTGTAGCCAAGCCCTATCTACCATGTGGCAATACCGTGTAACCATGTGGCAGATGAGCTCCTTTACACATCAAGGGCTACCTGCATGTACGGGGCTGTGCCAGAAGTCTGGCATCATTTCTAAGGCTATGTTCACACGGTGTAATTGCAGGGATGTATTTCGCCCGCAATTAAGCTGTGTGCACAGGGGCGGGGCGTGGGGGAGGGTGCGGCAGCCCGCCGGCCCCATAGACATTTGTTATTCACGGCGCATATACGCTGTGAATAATTGACATGTTGCTTCTCTCCCCGCTCAGCATATTGTCCGAGCGGGGGGAGGAGACATAATCCATAGTTCTCTATGAGAACTGTGGATTACCGTAATGACTGGGACGTATCTCGCCCCGTATTTTGCGCAGTACGGCGTGAATTACGAGGCGAGATACGTCCCAATAATTGCCATGTGAACATAGCCTAACACTACTTCCTGTCTCCATTCAGGCTCACAGTTTATAATCTGACTGTAGGATTAAGGAAGCGATTGTAGACATTTTACCATTCATTTCATCATCCCCTAGCAAAAATATATGTCCTTTATGTCAAAGGTCACTTTAAAACAAATACTAAAAAATACAAGATGATTGTATGTTGAGTAAACTTATATTCAAATAATGGCACCTTAGTCAATGTCTTCACAGGTTTGTTTGTAGTCTATAACCATGGAAACATAGGTCTGTATGCACAAACTACTAGTGCATCTCAAAAAATTAGAATATCACTGAAAAGATAATTGATATAAATAATTTAAGTCAAATAGAGAAACTCTTATATTGTATAGACTTGTTACAGTATGAATTACAAGGTTTAATAGTATACATTTGTGAGCCCTATAACAAATAAAAAGAACCCTTTTAATTTTCAATGATATTCTAATTTTTGGAGTCGCACTAGTATGAGGACATTTTTAAACATGACTTCTCAAATCTTCAACTTTATTTTAGACACCCCACATCAACAAACAAATTGACGGATGGGTTAAAGGACAATAGGCAAGCAGGTTAGTGGGAAGGCAACAACTGTTGGTGCAACTATTAGAAAATGGAAGAAACACAAGATGACTGTCAATCTTCCTCCGTCTGGGACTCCATGCAAAATCTCGCCTAGTGGGGTAAGGATGATTCTGAGGTCAGGAATCAGCCCAGAACTACACAGGAGGACCTAGTCAATGACCTGAATAGACTGGGGACCACAGTCTCAAAGGTCTCCCTGCTCACGCCAGCACTTGTCTCGATCTGTTTGAAGTTCGGCAATGACTATCTGGATGATCCAGAGGAGGCACGAGGAAAAAGTCATGTGGTCAGATGAGACCAAAGTAGAACTTTTTAGTATCAACCAAAGACGAAGAAGAAGGAGTACAACCCCAAGAACACTGTCCCAACTGTGAAGCATGGGGGTGGAAACATCATACTTTGGGGGTGCTTTTCTGCCAAGGAGACAGGATGACTGCACCATATTTAAGGAAGGATAAGTGGGGCCATCTCTCATGAGATTCTAGCCAACAACCTCCTTCCCTCAGTAAAAGCAATGAAGATGGGTGATGGCTGTGTCTTCCAGCAGGACAATGACACGTAAAACACAGCCAGGGCTGCTAAGGAGTAGCTCTGTAAGAAGAATTTTAAGGTTCTGGAGTGGCCTAGCCAGTCTCCAGACCTGAACCCAATCAAAAATCTTTCGAGGGAGCTGAAAATCAATGTAGCCCAGAGACATCCCTGAGACCTGAAAGATCTGGGGCGACATGTATGAATTCGACTGCGTACTTTTTTTTAACTTGGCGCCGACACCCCAGTTCTACATAGTGATAGAAGAGTGTAGACTACGACAGTATGAAGATTTTTGGCGCATTACATAGAGCTTATTTCGCCAAACTTTGTATGGGCATAGAGTGTAATGCGCCAAACATGCCGCACTAAGCTCTATGTAATGCGCCAAAAATCTTCATACTGTCGTATTCTACACTCTTCTATATCTTTTTAGGACTGGAGTGCCGGCGCCAAGTTAAAAAAAAGTACGCAGTCGAATTCATACATGTCGCCCCTGGAGAAGATCTGTATGTAGGAGTTGGCCAATATCCCTGTTGCATTGTGTGCAAACTTGGTCAAGAACTACCGGAAACGTCTGTAATTTCAAACTAAGTTTTCTGTACCAAATATTAATTTCTGTTTTACTATTGTATCAAATACTTATTTCATGAAATAAAATGCAAATTAATTATTTAAAAATCATACAATGTAATTTTTTTTTCAGATCCTGTCTCTCACAGCTGAAGTGTACCTACGATAAAAATTATGAACCTCTCCATTCTTTATAGGTGGGAAAACTTAGAAAATCACATGTGTATCAAATACCTTTTTCCCCCACTGTATGTGTCTCTTGTCTCAAATTTTAACATGGATGGGGGCATGTTAAGGTTTGGTGGACAGGCCCTCATCTGACGTCCTTTAAAGTAGATAAAACTCCATGCTCCATGTCAAGAGTCACACTTGGAGATAGCCTGTTACAGTATGTTCACATGGTGTATTGCAGTGCGTACAGGTACGTGCCACAATACACCTTCATTAGCGCTACTGAAAGTACATGCTAGCCAGTGCATATTTTTAACTTTTTGGCCCGAATTTCCCTTTTTTATACCTTCCCTTTTTCTCGAGGGGGTTAAGGGGCCAAAAAAATTTTACAGGTTTTTTATTTTTACGGCATACATTATGCATAAAGAAATAGGGGTAAATAAAAATTGAAGAAGGGACATTGTTTTTACTAGTGACATTTTTTATGGTTTTTTTGGGGGCCCAGAATTTTGAAATTTTGTTTTTTTCAGCATTTGATAATAAATTTTTTTATTTATTCTGTTCATTTTTTATTCTAAAAATGAACGGTGCTCTTAAAACTTGGCAAAAAATTACAGCTCCCATGTCCCCCCAACTGTAAAAACTTTGGGCCCAGATCATGTTTTTCTGGGGCAACAGCACGTCCCCTGTCTAAAGAGGGTGTTTGTGGCTCCCAGTGCTCAAGTTAACAGCTCCATCTCTAGAGCAGACTTTTTGAATGTCAGGGACCAGAGGAAACCTCTAATCTGATTGATTAACCTTTAATTGCCCGTCCGTAAACTGCGGCAAAAATCAAAGGGGTTTTAACCCTTTGCCCCATGAAGCCCACTGGGCTTTCAGTGCCAAAAAGGGGAAAAGGAAAAAAAGGACCTGGTGAATTTTCTTTTGCAGTCATCCTGGGGCCCTACATTTAGCGGGGGGCTTTTCTGAAATAGAAAGTTTGGTGTTAGGGGGCCCAATGTATTACCCTAACAAAAGGCCTGTGTTACTGAGAATAGTGTAATGTTTGGGGAAAGGAAACAGGGGTATGCAAATTACTTTTACTAAGGGGTAAAAAAAAAAAAGTTTTAAAATTTTTTTCCCCCTTTAAAAGGGATTTTTTTTTTAAAAAAATTTAAAAAAAAACAAAAACCCTGTGGAAGGGAAAAAAAAAATTAATAAAAAATTATCAAAATAAATTTTTATAAAAATTTGTGCTTTGATTTTTCGAAAGGGTTTTTTTTTAAACCAAAAATTTTGGGGTTTCCCCAAAAAAGGGCCCTTTTTAAAAACGGGGTGATTTTTTTTTTCGGGTTATTAGTGCGTTTTGGGGGTTTTTTGGGGGCTTGGTTTTTTTTTTGTTTTAAATTTCCCCCCCCCAAAAAAAAACTTTTCCTCCCTTTTAAATTAATTTCCATAAAAATATGTCTTTAAAAATTAAAAAACAGTTTTGATTTGTTGAAACGCAAGGGGGAAAAAAAATTTACAAAATGGTGCGTCATCAAGGTTTTCAGGTGTTAAAAGGGGTTAAAAAGTCTGAAAATAAAACAGTTTGGGGGTTTTAATATGGCAAAAAATAGCAATCAATGGGGGCCCAAAAAATTATTTTTCTATTTCCCCCCCAATTCCTTCCCCGGGGGTTTAATCCCATGCTTAAATTACTTACCCTGGAAATTTATTAAAGGCATTTTTTTTTTGAGGTGAAAATTTGCCTCAAATTTTGGGACCCTCTTTTGGAAAGGGCCCTTGGGAAAGGGAATCCTGCGTTTTCCCCACCGCCTTAATTTCAGGGGCCCCATAAAAAAAGAAATTTGCTTTCCCAAAAAAAGTTGTTTAATGAGTAACAATATATTATTTCTAATACAAAAGAACAAAAATGAGCTTTTTGAACCGCTAAGTGCTAATCTATAATACTTTGAATGGAATGTGTGATCCAGCCCAAATAAAACTAGTTAAAAGGCTGAAATAGCTTTGTTAATTATACAATTAAAAAAGGCTTCTTTTTTTTTTCTTCAAAGCAGCAAAATACTAACTTTTATGCTCAATTTAGCTAACCTTTAGCCAAGATGAAAATGCTCATTAAATTCACATTTAAGCCGGACGGGTGCATCACAGCTTATGTAATTAATATGATACAATAAATATTAATTTAAAATTAAAATCCCGCCCTTCTGGGACGGGGGTATTAAAATAAATGAAGTATCTTGTGTAGCAGCTCTGTTTGTGTTACTTTTGATTAGCAAATAAAAATTTAGCCCTTTTTCTTTTTTTTGGGCCAAAGGGGGCCGAGCCTTTGGTGGTTTGGGATGGGCTAGTTTTTTGGGGAAATTTTTAAAAATTTTTTGGAAAGGTTACTTAAAAGTAGTTTAGGTCTGGTAAAAGCTTTTATTAAAATGGGGATGCTGGTAAAATGAAAAGCCATCTAAAAACAAACTTATGGGCACTAAAATTTTTAGTTGCATTTTTATTACATTTTAACCCCTCAAAGGTGTTGTTACATTAATAAATATTAAAGGGGTTTTTTTCCCCCATTAGTTTGATTTAAAGGGGATTTTTTCCAAAGTAAAAAAATTGTGGGGGAAAATTGCAAATCAAAAATAAACCCTTTTCCCCAAATTTATCATTTTAAAAAAATTTGTACCATTTTTGTTTTTGGGTGCTCCCTTAGTGTTTCCCTAGTGTAAAGTTGTCTCCAGGGTTACGAACCCTTGACGGGGAGCTCCTTAAATTCCTGGCCCGCCCATGCTAAGGCTTCACCTGTGAGGCAGCTGCTGTCATTTTCTTTCTTTCTTTTAAAAAACACACTCACTGGGTGGTGAGTGTTTTACCCCCAAAGGCTGGCATTCTACTCCTGTCCTCTGAATCACTAGTATTTAAATCAAACAGTGCAAATAAAAAAAATGAATAGAAGAATCCCCTTAAGTATGTGCCAAAATTTAGGGAAAAAAAAACCCCCCCGGGTGTTTTTGTTCCTGTACGTATTTGAACCTAGGACCCCCCTTTTCTGAAAAACAAAAAGTGTTTTAAACCCCTAAGCTACATTGTAGTTCTACAGGGTCTTTACATAAAAAAGAAATTTTTTGATTAAAAAGGGGAGCACCGTGGGGGGAAAATTTGGGGAGGGGAAACCCGCTGGGTCACTTGATTTTCTGTTCAAACAAAATTTTATTATTTACCCCTTTTGAACAAATTTTAAAACTGAAGCAGGAAAAAAAAGGGAAAATTTAAATGCCTTCTGGGTTTAAAATTTCCCTTTTTTCTTATGTATTTAAAAAGTTTTGGGGGAAAATGTTTGTAAAGGGGCTGCGCCAGGAGTCTGGCATCTTTTTTGCCCCCGCCCAAGATCTTTGCACGCAAATTTGTATTTTTTAAAACAAACCCCCACTCCAATTCCCGGGAAAAATTTTCAAAAAGGGCCCCTGGCACTTTGTTTTGCGCCCGAACCCGGGGTCGTGGGCCTTGAACCATTGAAGGTTTTTAAAATTTTAAAAGCTTTTTGTACGTCTAAACCAGGGCCATTGCTGCTGGAACAAATAAACCACTTTAAAAAAGTGACAGCCCCCAAAAAAAATCAATGGTGTAGGGGGGGATCTGGGATGGAAGGGGAAAGGGGCCCAAAATACCGCAACCTGGGGTTTTCCAACCCCGTGAAGCTTACAGAAAAACATTTGACCTCTGTCTTTTCCAACCCAAAGGGGGAAAATAACAAAGTATTGAGTTGGGAATTTTGTTATTGGGCTTCTTTTTCACCTAAATTTTAAAAAAAATTATTTCCAAATTTAGACAATTTCAACCAAACCCCCTTATTCTTACACCCAATCAGGGGTGGGAACTGGAATTAAAATCCACAACAGTCAAATGGATAAACCCGCTACATCTTAGGCAAAAACTTAGGTTTTTAAAACCCCCCCCCCAGGGAAAAAAAACACCCCCCAACCCCTTCGTATCCCGTTTTGCCCCCCCCCCCCCCCACCCCCCCCCCTGACCTTAAACCTGATGACCCACAAAAAAAAAGTGCCGAAGGCAGTAGGGTTTTAACCATCATCTTACTTTGAATGGGGCATTGAATATTTCCCCGTCCCGGACCGCCGCATGAGCCCCAAACCCGCATGACCCCCAGATTTAAAAATGCCCGAAAAAAGGGGTCTTTTTAAAACCCCCATTTAAATTGAACAGGACATTGACTATATCTGTCCTGTACCACAGAAAAGACCCTTTTAAAACCCGTCTGACCACAAAATTTATAAATGTCGGGGAAAAGGGGGTCTTTAAAAAGCCTTTTTAGGTTTTACTGGACTTTAAATTACCTGTTCCCGGGCCCAGTTTAGCCCCCAAACCCGGGATGATCCCCCGATTCAAAAGTGCCGGGAAAAAAGGGTCTTTCAACCACCATTTTAAGTTTCATGGGCCCTATACTGTCCCGTCCTGGGACAGATGAGCCCCCAAAAATGATGACCCCAGAAATTTAAAAAATGCCGGAAAAAAAGGGGTCTTTCAACCCCCAATTTTTTTTTTGTTTCATGGGGCATTGACTATATCTGTCCCGTACCCAGAATTTAGAAAATTTCACCTGCTGACCCAAAATTCAAAAGTTTCCCGGAAAAAGGGGGTCTTTAAAAACCATTTTAGTTTTCCTGGGCATTGACTAAAACCGTCCTGGGGGCCCCAGCATTTAGCCCAAAAAAAACCTTTCCTGACCCCCAGATTCAAAAGTCCAGAAAAAAGGGGTCCCTTTTAAAAACCATTTAAGTTTCAATGGACATATACTGTCCCGGGCCTGGGCCACAGCTTTAGCCCCAAACCCGCATGACCCCAATTTAAAAAAGTGCCGGAAAAAGGAGTCTTTAACCACCATTTTAGTTTTTATGGACAAATTTTCTGTCCTGGGCCTGGGTAGCGCTTGCCCCCCCGTATTTAGTGTGGGGGCCAAAATTTAGCTTCACTTTTGGGAAATTTTGGTTTGGTTTTAAAGCTCCTGTTACCCCAGGGGGCCCATTTTCTTGGCATTCTTTTTCTCCCTTTTACTCAACGTGCGGAGGAAATTGTCTCTGTACTTTGTTCTCTTCGTTGCTCCATACTCTGTCCTCTGAAAATAACCTACATTCTGGTCAAGTTTTCCTGTACTCCTGTACAATTCAGAGGAATTTTTTTACAGCTATTTTGTACATGCAAGTTTTTTAGTAGATTAATTCTAGAGAACACATTTTTAATTTAGGATGGAAACTCCCACAATGTCTTTGTTCTCTTTTTTTAATTGTATTAAATGGGTTGTCTCAATACTGGGATTTGATAGCTATGTTACAAGAATCTGCAAAAACAAGTCATTTGCAATATGTGTCAATAACAGTGTCATACCTTGTACTGTTTTGACTAGCTACCATCATCCCTTGCAGCCCACTCTTGACAATTGTGAAGAACAAATGGTCTGTTAGAAACATACATTTTTTTTATAATAGGACCTGTAGTATAGCTGGCATTTCAAAGCAAAATGCCCCAAATTCAAGCATGACCTTGAGCCACTTTGGACAATTGTGAGAACAAATGTCTGTTAGAAACAACATTTATTTTTATATATACGCGACGCCTGTAGTATTGCTGCATTTCAAGCAGCATGACCAAAAAAATTATAAAAATGACTTCTCAGCCACTGTTAAAAATTGTGACGCGGAGAAATCGACCACTTAGGAAGCCAAATTTCTGTCAAAGGACCATGATTTAATTGCTGTAGCTCCACTAGCTACCATGACCTCAAAAGAAATTATAAATATGAATTCTCAGCCACTATTAAAAAAATTTGTGAGGGAGGAAATTCCACTTTAGAAGCCACATTTCTGTTCAAGAAGGGACCATGATTATTTGCTGTATCTCACAGCTACATGACCCCCAAAAAATTAGTAAATATGACTTTCAGCACTATTAAAAATTGTGAGGGAGAATGCCACTTAAGCCACATTTCTGTTCAAAGGACCACTGATTATTGCTGTATCTCACATGCTATATGACCCAAAAATTTATAAATATGACTTTCAGCCACTATTAAAAATTGTGAGGGAGAAATTGCCACTTAAAAGCCACACATTCTGTATCAAAGTAACCAATAATTATAGCTGTATTTCACAGCTACATGACCTCAAAACATTGACAATGCGAAAATTCTAAAGATAAAGTGAGTAAATGGAATACGGTGTTGTCATGGAAACCTTGCTGTCTTTACAGTCTCCTCACAGACAAAACCTGCAAAATGATCTTTGGAAAGAGAATAAAAAATTGAAGTAAGAAAGATGATCATTTTAAAAAAAGTTTTCAGAGTACCTTTCTGTTTGAAGAGGAATGTTGAAGTAGACCGCAACTAATCGGTGACCTCGGCAATTGCGGCACAAATCATCTGAGATCCCATGCCTGATTAATCCTTGATGAAAGTCAAATCGAGATAATTATCTGTGGAAAGCACGGATGCGTTTGTCTGTAATGACTCTCTCAGCTGTGGCAGTAGGTCGGTTTTACCCGCTCAGACTATGACGCTGTGCTGGGCAGGACAACACCTCTATGGCCATGACGAGCCAGCTCAAGCATTCGTCCACTTTTGGATACCCAGAAGTCTATTGGCAGTCCGGAAAACACATACAAACAACATCGGTGTTGAGACGCGGATTAGTCGTGCACCATGATCTTAAGATAGGTCTCTGTGTGTTGGATGTGTGCCTGCTTGCATGCGTTGGTGAGGTGGTAAAACAAAGATTGACAGAGGTCACCCATTAGGAATCTGAACCTTGCCTGCTGCTGCCGCTACGCCTACTTGGCACTCTACTGCTGTCTGTGCTGATGTTGTTCACGTGACAATTCGTGAACGTGAAGCAGACGCAACAGATATCTCAGTTGATCAATCAGCAAGGTCTCCATTTCCTGCATTTTACTCTCTATTTTGGGTGGGTGGAAGGAAAGTGTGAGGTTTGTTTGTACGGGGATCCAGGAGGGTGGCCACCCAGTAACTGCTTGTTTCAATTTTTGATGGCCTTAATGCGAGGATATGTTGGAGAAAATGGAGCATCCACAGCATCATGTGAGAGATGGAGCCTTGTTTTCCAAGCATTGGTCGAGGGGCACTAGCAAAATGATTCATCCTCATCTGCCTTCCTCGATCAAATTCGCGCCAACCTCTTTCCAAGGCAAGGTCCGTCGGTAACAACGGTAGTCTAGGAATACCTCCTTCTCCTCCTCCTCCTCCTCCTCGCTGCCTCTGGACCCAGCTTCACACAGCCCTGACTTTGCTGAGATGATGCTCCCTGAGAGTGATGCGTCACCTTGCACTAGCTCTGGACCCCGAACCACTGCCTAATGAAGACCGATGAATTGTGAACACTGTGAGGCCTCTGGGATTTGAATGAGAGAAAGGTTCCGGTCAGCATCTGTGTCCAATTCTCCTCCTCCATCGCATGCGGGACCTGTTGTTTCAGAGTGCTCAACGATCGTTCCAGAACTAAGACACCACAATGCTCAATGCTGACAAGGGCATTGTACGCAACCTGTCCACACTTTGGTGGCTTTCTTCAAAATGGCAAGGATGGTGCAGAAGCTCTTTCACTGCCTCCACTCTCAGTGCTCAACACCCCGAGGTCAAGCACCGCTGCTTGTCAGGACATGTGTCATTTAGTACTGGCGTAATGGCATTGCGTTCTGCCAAATCGTTGGAGCATGTATTGGAGGCTGGATTCCAGCGTTGTTGCCACGTCAAACAATGAGACACGGGATGTCGGGGAGGCCGAAGCTGAGCTGAACGCAGTCAGGCGGGGGGACGAAGCTGGGTGCGAACGGGGAAGTGCAAACATAGACTTCGAGCTTCCACAGCAGGCAGTCCAGGACCCGGGTAGCACTCTTTAGAAATTTCTGTATGAAAGGTTCATGACATGTGCCAGGGCATGGATGTGCTCCAGCTACCGATCTTAAGGAGCGGCAGCAGAGTTCGCCATTATCGCACACCACCTTGCCAGGGCACAAGGTTCTGGGCACCCAGAGCCAGCGCTCGGTCTCGTTGCGGAGAGCCGTCCACAGCTCCTGACCTGTGGGGTGGACGGTTCCAAGACAGATTAATTTCAACAACGGCCTGGTTTCTCTGGGCACGGATGCCACCAGAGGAACTTGGGGGAAAGAGCCCTGCACCACCCCTGCGGTTTTTGAAGAGCGTGCCCCGAGCCTGAGAGCACCGTCACCCCAGAGACACCCACCCAGCTCACCCAGTGAGCTGCCCACAGAGATATGGCGGCCTTGGCCGTGCTTACTAGTCCATGTTTCGGTGGTCAGATGGACTTTTCCGGACACAGATGCAGACATCGCGCTTGAAATTTTTGATGACATGGTTGGCAGCAAGGGCGGCTTTTTGGAAAAGAAATGCCTGCTCGGAAACTGGTATTGCGGGCGGCAAGGGCCATGACGTGGCGGAACCATCTTGTCCACCAGAGGAAAGGCAACTTTTCCCAAAGGGCCCAAAAGCCCGGCAATGCCGACATTTAGGCTTTTGGCTTTGGGGTGGTTTGGGTTAAAGTGTTTTTTCTGCTCCCAAACCTGGAAGACGAAGGCTGGCTGCTAGACTGGCCCCTGTACGGCGTGAGGTCATCAAACTGGCGGGAGGAGATGGGGGAGGATGGGTCTCTGGTGGTTTCTGGTGGTACTCGGGCGACGGTGGAGGCTGAAGCGGAGGTGATCCTGATCATGACTCTGAGAGACATGGGCAGCTGAGGAACGTTTGGGGGTGGGGAAGGAGGAGGCAGAGACAGAGGGTGTGACAGTGGTTGGGGGGCCGGGCGTCGGTCTGTTGCCTCCCCTTTCAAATTCATGATTCGCTGCTGTGACTAGACATGTTGGTGGTGGTTAACCCCTAAGGTTCTCTTATTATGGTTTACGGCATAGGGGGATATGAATCGCTGGGTGAATTTAGAGGCTTGCTCAAAGAAGGCCCAGCCTTTAGAGGTCCTGGACCTTTTTGACGGCGATAAGCGAGGAGCGGGGTTTGCGCTGACCCTGGCTGGCGGAATCAATCAGCGGACTCTGCGACCGCCCTCTCCCTTTTTGAGGCGGAACCCGTACTGACACTACCCCCTCGTCTTCCTCCTGTCCCGTGATGAAGCGCTCGCAAGCAAATTCTGTAAAAAGACCC
>JAODAL010070433.1:0-15927 GCA_025379985.1 Phyllomedusa bahiana | reverse complement strand
GAGTTAGTGGTTAACACCCGGGCCGGACTCATCGGCGGGGTGATGTGGCTGAAGCCAGCGGAAATTTTACGCTGGCCCCATGTCGCGATCGCGCGCGGGGGGCCGCAACCCGCGCGATGCCGGGGAGTTGGTATTCCCCATTTGGGGGGAATTTATTTCCCCCTAGGGCAATGCATACGTCCAATGTCGGGAAGGGGTTAAACAACCTTAACCCTAATTTAGGATTATGGTTAGAGTAAATATTTTGTCAATTTTCACCAAAAAACGAATTGTTCAGCCGTCCAAAAGCCCGGATCAATTTAAATTTTAAATTTTGCCCTGAACCCCAAAGCAAAATCAAATTGTCACTTCTGTGTCGATAATGGAAATGGATTTGTGCATCTGTGCTAGCAAAATGAGTCTTGCTAAATGAATCTTGCAGTCTACAGATTTCCTTGTACTGGTAAAGTCATATTCCTCGTTCAGTTTGAGACCAGAAATGGTGAGTCAAAAGTCCAAGGACAGCTTTTTATTTCAGAGAGGAAAGGGAAAATGACATATCTAAATATCCTAGCAAATAATGGATGAGGACTCCTATCTTTTAGGCTATGTCCGGAACATGGCCACCATCTTGAAAGCTGACACTTTGGATCAAGAGCATGTTTTTCTAATGGGAAGGTGGTACTATAGCATTTCAAAGAAGACTCACAAATTGATTGTCACAATCAAACTTGGGAAAAAAGCCTTTGGTTTAAAAAAGACAAAAGTTTGAAACAAAAACCCCAATAGCTATTTGATGTGTTCAGTGTGTCATCCTTGGTACTGAACACAGAATTGAAGGCACTGGATCCAATCGTTATTCACCAGAAGGAGAACTTTCTGTGTTAATAAGAAATGCTAATAGCTCTGCCCTACAATATAAAGAGCACAGCAGGGAATGACATACTCCCCGCCCCGACAGTCTGTTAGGGGGTAAAGCATTTTGGGATGGGGGTTTTTTTTTTTTTTCCTCTTTTGGGGGTTGTTACCGGCGTTTTGGATCCTTTTTAGGGTCGTTTTTTACAGTTTAAAAAGGGTCCGGAAAGCGGTCCCCCAAAAAGCAGCGTTTTATTTTTTGGATGTTTTTAATGCGTTTTTTATTGGTTTTATGCATCCCCTTTTCCAGATGGTTTTCAGAGGAGGGGGAAAGGGGGAAAAGAACCCTTCCCCGATCCCCCCCAGCGTTCACCCGCCCCTCTCCACGATCCCCACGCGCTTCCAGCCCCTTTCCCCGATCCCCCCAGCCTTACACCCTCCCACGATCCCCCCGCGTTACAGCCCCTTCCCCGATCCCCACGCGTTTACAGCCCTCTCCCCGATCCCACAGCGCTTCACGCCCCTCTCCCGATCCCCACAGCCTTTCAAGCCTCTCTCTCGATCCCCCCAGGCCTCAACCCCCCCTTCCCCGACCCCCAGCGCTTCACGCCTTTTCCCCCGATCCCCAAGCCTTCACGCCCTCTCCAGATCCCCACAGGGTTCACACCTCTTCCCGATCCCCAAGCGCTTCAACCCCCCCCTCCAGATCCCCACAGGCTTTACAGCCCCTCTCCGTCCCCACAGGTCAAAGCCCTTCCCGATCCCACAGGCTTAAGCCCTCTCCCGATCCCCACAGGCTTTTACGCCTCTCTCTCCGATCCCCACTGCGCTTCACAGCCTCTCTCTCCGATCCCCATAGTGCTTCACCGCCTCTCTCTACGATCCCCACAGCACTTCAAAGCCTCTCTCTACGATCCCCACAGCGCTTCACAGCCCTTCATCCCGATCCCACAGCACTTCACGGGCCTCTCCTCACGACCCCCACAGCGCTTCACAGCCTCTCTCTCCCCGATCCCCACAGCGCTTCACGCCCCTCTACACGATCCCACACGCTTCACAGCCTCTCTCTCGATCCCACAGCGCTTCACAGCCTCTCTCTCGTTTCCCCACAGCGCTTCCAGCCCCTTTTCTGATCCCCACAGCACTTCACAGCCTCTCTCTCCGATCCCCACAGCGCTTCACAGCCTCTCTCTCCGATCCCCACAGCGCTTCACAGCCTCTCTCTCCGATCCCCACAGTGCTTCACAGCCTCTCTCTCCGATCCCCACAGCGCTTCACAGCCCCTCTCCACGATCCCCACAGCGCTTCACAGCCTCTCTCGCCGATCCCCCCCGCGCTTCACAGCCCCTCTCCACGATCCCCACAGAGCTTCACAGCCCCTCTCCACTTTCACATTTCCCTCCAGCAGCACTTTCACATTTCACTCCAGCAGCACTTTCACATTTCCCTCCAGCAGTACTTTCACATTTCCCTCCAGCAGCACTTTCACATTTCCCTCCCTCCAGCTGATCAGCGGCCGCCCGCACCACGCTCCAGCTGATCAGCCCCGCCCGCACCACGCTCCAGCTGATCAGCGGCCGCCCGCACCACGCTCCAGCTGATCAGCGGCCGCCCGCACCACGCTCCAGCTGATCAGCAGCCGCCCGCACCACGCTCCAGCTGATCAGCAGCCGCCCGCACCACGCTCCAGCCTCAGCTGCTGCAGTATCTCCTGGCCCGCTTACATGCTCCAGCCGTGCCGTCGCGCTCACCTGCGATCCCCGTCCAGCCGCTCACTGCGCTTTTTGCATCCGCTTTCAGGATGCGAAGCGCAGGTGATACGTACCCGGAGTGTGGAGCGGTTTTGGACTGGTGCCAAAAGCGGACTCCATTATCTCCTATGGGCTTTCACTTGCGTAAACCGCAAGAAGAATTGACATGTCAATTCTTAAAGTGGATGCGAAAATCGCAGTGCAGGAGAGCTCTCAAAAGCGCATCGCTGATCTCCCGTGAGTACAGCGATGCGCTTTTGCCATTGAACTTAAAGGGGTTTTGCCACCATGTAATGTTGACGTGGGAACCTCCAAAATGGGTATTTAATCACTTTTCTAAATATATGTGATTAAAAAAAGTGAAAACTCTGAGAGCTACAGCATTTTCTCAATCCCCCTTGGTTACCTCAAAGCTTCCCCTAGTCACAACCCAGAAGCTGAAAGGCCGCGCTTGCGTGAATCACTTCTTATCTGATGACAGGCAGAATGAATGGTCTTTTAAGGCACCGGGTAGCAATATGTTTTCTTTTGTATACAGAATAACTAGCTGTAGTGTTATTAGATCCCTGCTTTATCTGATGACAGAGGACATGAAGGAGCTTTCAATCTGCTGTTTAGAATAGGTGTTCTCTTTTGTATACAGAATTCACAAGTTATAGTTTGATTATTTGATGTGAAAAATGTCACAGGATCCCCTTATGCAGGCTCTGTGCTCTGGCTGTGTGTGTCTGTGAGTGTCTCTGTCAGCTCCGTGATTTGTTTACATTACATTAGCATCTTAGCAGATAAGGTTTCTCCTGACAGTGCCGTCTGAGGCTGTCTTGCTGTATTGAATCCACTGTTGTACTGTTTATTAGTTCACTTAAGTTTTGAGACGCTCCCCTGGATTCTTCACTCCCCCCTCCCCTCTCCCTCTCTCCACTGCAGCTTCATGACTCAGCGTGATTTGTTTACATCTTGCTCTCATGCTGAACGAGGTCAGTACTTGGTCTGTTGGCAAATCCCCTTTAATGTTAATCACACTGACAATTGTTAGATCCGTAAAACGGATCCGTAAAACGGAACACAAAAACGTTGTGTGAACAAGCCCTTTCATATAAATAAGCTTCTGACGCAAAGCGTTTGAAGGTCATTCAATGCACATTGGTTCTTTTGCCTACTATGTACAGAATATTTGTTTTCACATACAGTTGAAACCAGAAGTTTACATACACTATACAAAAGACACATACACATGTTTTTCTCACTATCTGACATGAAATCAGAATAAACCTTAGCCGCTTTAATAATAATAATAATAATCTTTATTTCTATAGCGCCAACATATTCCGCAGCACTTTACAAATTCAAGGGTAAACATACAGTCATTACACATTTAAAAGTACTTACAAATGAGACACAAGGTGTGAGGGCCCTGCTCGTGAGAGCTTACAATCTATTAGGGTGTATGGGTGAAACATACGGTAAGAAGTGCCAAGTTTACAATGGTCGGCCATGTTTCATAAATAGGGGGTGGTTTACATGAAAAATGGATGAACCTGCCACCCAGACTGTACATCTATATACAGATAAGTGCCTGTGAGTGCCCAAGTGCAGGGAGTGACAGATGCGTGTGATAGCAATTAGGGATCTTGGTGGGCCAGACCGAGAAGATGTATTTTCAGGGCCCTCTTAAACTGTGAGGGTTGTGAATGTGCCTGATCGCCCGCGGTAGCATATTCCAGATGAATTGGTGCGCAACGTGTGAAATCTTGTAGGCGGGCATGGGAGGTTCGGATGATTGAGGAATGTAGTCTGATATCAGCAGAGCGGAGAGCACGGGTAGGGCGGTAGACAGAGACTAGGGAGGAGATGTAGGGAGGAGCAGCGCTGTGGAGAGCTTTATGGGTGAGAGTGCTGAGTTTATACTGTATCCTGTACTGGATGGGCAACCAGTGCAGTGACTGACACAGGGTAGGGGCATCAGTATAGCGGCTGGAGGAAAAAGACAGCAGGTGCTGATTTTGGACAGTTTGGGAGAGGGAGAGTTTGCAGAGAGGGAGAGAAAGCAAGGGTTGCAGTTTTTAAACAAGGAGAAAAAATAAGACTTTATGAGATTTGAGTTGTTTAAAAGTGGAAAAATGGAAAGATTTTGGGATATTTTGAGGTGAGGTAAAAGGGGGGAAGGGTTTGGATTAGGGGGAAAAGGTAAGTCAAAATCCAATATAACCCCTAACGGGGGCCTGCTGCCTAAGGAAATGGTGGTATCACATCAAAAACAGAAATAGCAGGGGGGGGTGGTTTATAAGGGCGAAAAAAGACAAAAGTTCAGTTTTTGTGGGGTTTTTAGTTTAGATGGAGGGAGAGGGGATGGCTTTGGGTTTCAATTGGATTACCCAATTATTTATATTTCCTTTGCCAGAAAAATGAGGGGAGAGAGAATTGTCATCTTTCTCCAATTTTGGTTGGTTTTGGCCATTCCTCCTGAAGAACTGGTGTAAATGGAATGTTTTTAGTTCGCCCTTTCTCAACCTGTCTTTTCGCTTTGCCCCTACTTTTCAATGGATTAGTCAGGGTTTTTGATGGGACTCCAAAAATTGACTTAGTTACCCTTAAACCACTTACAACCCGTTTTGGCAGTATGTTTGGGCATTGTCCATTTGGAAAACCTTTTTGCCCCCAAGTTTTAACTTCCCGGTGATGTCTGGTTTTGCCAATGATCTTTTTCTCATGTGCCATTAGTTTGTGAAGTGCACCAGTCGCACCTGAGCAAAAAACCCCCCACTGAGCTGCCACCCCATGTTTCACAATTTTTGGGTGGTGTTTTTTAGGCTTCCGGTTCCCCCCCTTTTTTTCCAAAAAGTAATTGATGGTCATTATGGCCAAACAGTTCAATTTTAGTTTCGTCAGACCACAGGACATATGTCCAAAAATGTAGGTCTTTGTTCCTGTGGGCATTTGCAAACATTAATCTGGCTTTTATATGTTTCTTTTGGAGTAATGGCTTCTTCCTGATAGAGTGACCTTCCAGCCCATGTTGATACAGTACTCATTTCATTGGGGTTAATGACACAATCTTAACAGCTGCCGCCAGCATCTTCACAAGGTCTGTTCACTTTATTGTTGGGCTGATATGCACGTTCATCTCTGAGACACAGAACTCATCTCCTTCCTGAGCGGTATGATGGCTGGACATTCCCATCTTGTTTGTACTTGCATATAATTGTTTGTACAGATAAACGAGGCACAAGTCTACAATTCTCTTCCTGATATCTTAGCTGATTTCTTTAGACTTTCCCATGATTTTACGCAGAGAAACAGTGTGTTTCTGGTGTGCTTTAAAATGCATCCACATGAGTGTCTCTAACTTAGGTGTTGTGAATAAAACTGATAAAACTAATGTCTTGAGATGTTGCTTCAGTGCTGCCACATAATCTTCTTTCCTCATGCTGCCATCTATTTTGTGAAGTGCATCAGTCCCTCCTGCAGCAACACAACCCCACAACATGATGCTGCCACCCTTTTGTTTCACAGTTGGGATAGTGTTCTTAGGCTTCCAAGCTTCTCCCTTTCTCCTCCAAACATAGTGATTATGGTCAAACACTTCAATTTTAGTTTCATCAGACCACATAACATATCTCCAAAAATGTAGGTCTTTGTTCCTGTGTGCTTTTAAATTAATCTGTTTCTTTTTGAGTAATGGCTTCTTCCTGGCAGAGTCACCTTTCAGCCTATGTTTATACAGTACTTGTTTCACTGTGGATAATGACACAACCTTAACAGCTTTCGCCATCATCTTCACAACGTCTTTTGCTTTTGTTCTTGGGTTGATATGCACTTGTTGGACCAAAGCATGTTCATCTCTGAGACACAGAACCTGCCTTCTCCCTGAGCAGTATGATGACTAAACATTCAAATCTTGTTTGTACTTGCGTATATTTGTTTGTACAGCTGAACAAGGTACCTCCAGGTATGTGAAAAATGCACCAATGGATTCATACTTGTGCAAATCCACAATTTTCTTCCTGATATCTTTGCTGATTTCTTTAGACTTTCCCATGATGTTACACAAAGAAGCAGTTTGTTTCTGGTGTGCAATTAAAATACATCCACGGGTGTGTCTTTAAATAACTCTGATGTTGCCAATAAACCTAACAGAAGCTTCCAAAGACATGACATCATCATATGTGCTGTCCAAAATTGTTTAAAGGCATAGTAATCCTAGTCTATGTAAACTTTTGTCTTTGCGGAAAGTAATAAAAATGCCTTACAAATTTTATCTCTCATTATTCTGGCATTTGGCAAATACAAATAATTGTGGTAATTCTAAGTGACCTAAAACGGGTAAGGTTTATTCTGATTTCATGTCAGATAGTGAGAAAAACATGCGTATGTATCTTTTTACATATTGTATGTAAACGTCTGGTTATAACTGTAGAAATGGGTATCTGTGAAAATACCAGGTGCCTATTGAAAACCCAAATCCAAAGGTGGCCCATTTCCCCTATATGCCCCCCTTACCCCCCCTAAGCCTGCCTATAAACCCCCAATGCCTGCCTATAAACCCCCCTATGCTGCTATACCCCCATATGCCTGCTTTTACCCCCCATATGCCTGCCTATACCCCCCATATGCCTGCCTATACCCCCATATGCCATGCCTATTCCCCCTCATATGCATGCCTATAACCACCCATATGCCTGCCTTTAACCCCCCATATGCCTGCCTTTACCCCCCTATGCCTGCCTATACCCCCCTATGCCTGCCTATACCCCCATATGCCTGCCTATACCCCCCATATGCCTGCCTATACCCCCCTATGCCTGCCTATACCCTCACATGTGCCTGCCTATAACCCCCTATGCTGCCTATACCCCCATATGCCTGCCCATAACCCCCCATTATGCCTGCCTATAACCCCCCATATTGCTGCCTATACCCCCATATGACTGCCTATACCCCCATATGCCTGCCTTATACCCCATATATGCCCTCTACCCCCATATGCTGCCCATAAACCCCCCATTATGCCTGCCTATACCCCCATATGCCTGCCATCCCCCCATATGCCTGCCTATACCTCCCCATATGCCTGCCCTTTTCCCTCTTTTGCTGCCTATACCCCCAAATGCCTGCCTGTATACCCCATATGCCTGCCTATACCCCCTCATATGCCTGCCTATACACCCCATATGCCTGCCTATACCCCCATATGCCTGCATATCGCCCCTATGCCTGCCTATACGCCCATATGCCTGCCTATACACCCCCATATGCCCGCCTATACCTCCCATATGTCTGCCTATAACCCCATTTGCCTGCCTTTTACCCCCATATGCCTGCCTATACACCCCCATATGCCTGCCTATAAAACCCCCCATTGCCTGCCTATACCCCATATGCCTGCCTATACCCCCATATGCCTGCCTATACAGCCCACATATGCACTGGGCCCGCCTATACAGTCCCCTATATGATTTCTGCCTATTCGCCCCTATATGCCTGCCGCCTATACAGCCCCCTATTGCCTGCCTGCCTATACAGCCCCCTATTTGCCTGCCTGCCTATACCCCCATATGCTGCCCATACGCCCTATATGCCTGCCTATACGCCCCCATATGCCTGCCTTTACAGCCCCCATATGCCTGCCTATAAGCCCCCCATATGCCTGCCTATTTCAGCCCCCACATGCCTGCCTATTACAGCCCCACATGCCTGCCTCTTCACTCCCCCATGCCTGCCGTATACCCCCACATGCCTGCCCTATACCCCCACATGCCTGCCGTATACCCCAAAAGCCTGCCTGTATACCCCCAAGCCTGCCCGTCTACTTTTGGGGCCCCTTTAGCTACCCTAAACCCTACCTATATGGCCCCTATAGCCCACCCTAACCCCTGTCTACCTGATGGCTCCCTATAGCTACCTAAACCCTGCCGGCCTATTTGGGCACTCTTTTGGCTACCTAACCCTGGCCTTTTTGGGCCCAATATATCCTATCTAAACCCTGCTTGCCTAAATAGGCCCATATAGCCAGGGGGGGCAGGTGTGGAAAAGTCAGGATTATAAGATATTTTTGTCTAAATATTCAGGGACAAGAGGTCGGGGGATGTCATAAAGAAGGTCTGGGCGGATTCAGAACAAAAGAGAAAGTCAATGAATGGTCAGAGAAACGTAACCAGTGAGTCACAAGATGTAAACTGCACTGTAATCACTTATATGTCTGCACAAGGCTGTGTACACTGCTATCTACCACTATATGGTCAATGTATGGAGGTAATATACAGTCCCGCAGAGCCTGTGTACACTGGCGTTTTACCACTATATGTCCTGTTTTGGAGGTAATATACAGTCTGCGAGCCCGTGTACACTGTTGTCTTCCGCTATATGGTCACTGTATGGTGGTTATATACAGTCTGCAGAGCCTGTGTACACTGGTGTCTACCACTATTTGGTCTGTATGGAAGTAATTTCAGTCTGCAGAGCCTGTGTACACTGGTATTACCAAATTTATGGTCACTTTTATTATTATATATTATTATTTTTATTAGACAGTATTGGTCTTTGTAGACTGATCAGTAATAGTGTTTGGGGATTATTCAGTCACTATGTGGTGGTAATTTGTGGTCGTGTTCTGGTGGTATAATCAGGTCCTTGAGTAATGCGTTATTGGGAATGTGGTCTTAGTATAGTGGGATTTAATTGGTAGCAGTATGAGGTGAGATGTATGGTGAGGTATTTGCCCTTGTCTTATCTCATATCTAACAGCATGACCTGGTCCATGGTCGGGGTCAGGGAGGTGGGCCAGGGAGGGGGGGGGGGCCCATCCAAAAGTTTGCTTTGGGGCCCTGGCTTCTCTAGTTACGCCCCTGCTGGCAGGGGAAGTAGCAAAGCGGAGCGATCGGCGCTCTGTACTGCTAGCTCCAGCCAGCGCTGCCTCTGAACGCTCGGGTCGGGGGGCCCGGGGTTCGTGGGAGTATGGGGTCGGGCCCCAGCTCCCGCCCGCCGCAGTGAACTGTTAAGTTCACTGCCGGCGGGCCCAGGAGCGGCATTACTGGGGTAGCGGACGCGGTAGCAGCTGCCCCGGGGCCCCCCTAAGTGCAGCGGCCCCGTAGCAACTGCTACCCCTGCTACCCCGGTAGTTACACCCCTGATTGTATATCTATGGAAAAAATCTATGAAATTGACTGTATTCTTTCTAAAACAAAACAAAACAAAAAAAAACCTATTAAGCCAAAAAGGGGAGTCAGACAAGTGGAGAGAGATCCAGCAGCATACAGAAAGCAATTGAATCTTGATTACATACAAAAAATAATTATGTTCCACTGAGATTTGAACTCATACAGCTAGAATTTTAGACTCGAGTGCTACCAATTACACCATTGAACCATCAGTAAGATGCTGGGAAATGAGGATAGAGTTCATCTGTAATCCACTCACTGCAATCAATCAATTCAACAAATTAAAAGAAATAAAATAACAAAAAGAAACTAGCCTAAAATAAAGATTGGCAGATATAGAGAGGCTCACACAAACTGGACGAGAGATCTGAATGTAAAAAAAACCGGAGAAATAATTAGCAAGACCAAAATACAAAATATGGTTCAAGAGAATTGCAGAAAACAGTGGGAAAGATAAAAATGTAAAGCTTCTTTTAGCAACAGACCAAACCAGTCACACATGCTACAACAGGAATTTCATTGATTGAGATTTAAACCTGTATACGTCTAAAAACTTACAAGAGATATTAGTGCAGTACTAGAAAAAAAAAGTCTAAGTATTCCTACACCGAGGCATGATAACGTTTAAGCGTATCTTTAAGTGAAACTACATGTCAGCATGATACAATTTCTTTTTGTATCCCTGTTGTAAAAAATCCCTGTTTATAAAAAAGGGCAGGGTACAGTGTTTTGTGGATGATTGGTGACGTGTATCTGCATGGTTTAAATAGTAGTAGTTCATGTGGTGCACCAGCATGTGAATAAAACACTTAGCACTTGTTCCACCAATTCTTCAGGCTTTTCTCATGGCAAAGCTTCTAGTGGATGCTACAATTTCTCTTTAACAAGACACAGGTCACAACAGCACACTAAGTACTACTTTCTTAAAGTTGTTCCCCACACAACTTTCTTCTCTTCAGTAACCCAGTCCAGCTGTGCAAGGTGCTGACGACTCTGGAAAATGTCAACTCTGTTCTCATAAGGGTCTATCACTCACTTTCAGCAATTCCACGTACTGCTTATATTGCGCTCTTTCTCACTCCTCTTTGTGCCCGTTACTTTGGTGTTCCTCTAGCTTTTCTTAAATAGGACGTCTACAACTGGGGCTGTTGTTTTGCCCCAGCCTGCCCTACCTATCACCGGCTGATAGCTAGGGATTCCCTTTTTCTTCTTTTCTGGAACTCAGCCTTGAACTACTTGAACACACAACTCAGAACCACTGCTGAAACTTTAGCCCCTCCATTTGTTAGCCCCCTAATTGGTTGTCTGCCCAGTCTCCCCATTCTTAACTCAGTTAATTCCTTCTAGGTGTCTTACTAACTGAGCCATCCTCTTCTATTCTCTAGGCTGCAAACAGGTTAACTCTTTCCTAACTAACCATGGCACAGCAATAACAGAAAAATCTAGAAGCACTGCTATATACACATCCTTCTTACCTGTACATGTTATTTATACCATAAACATACATTTGTTCATTTCCACCTCTTACACGTTTGCAGCCTCAGCCAAGATTCTGTATGGAGCCTAATGGGTTAAGCACCTGGTCCCAATCCCTGGCTGGTGCAGGGTATTTAAACCTCTTACTGGGATTTATTCACTGCCTGTGACTGTCCCTGTGTCCTGTCTATTGTGTTTGTATGGATTGCTATTATTGTGTTTTTCTGGTTTTGAAGAAAATGTCTGCCCAGAATGCTGTTGCTATGTATCCACCTATTGAGCCCAAGAAAAACCTGCCTGAACCTAATTGCTTTTCTGAAAGAACAGGGGAGGGGAGACACAGAAACAGCGCACACTAGTGCAATAAGAGTTGTCTTAATAGTAAAAACAAAATGTTAGTATCACACTAACCTTTGGGAGTTGTGCTAACTGATGCACAACACTCCCTAGAGCTTTAGATGATTTGGAGCCAGAAAGTAGGTCCTTTGAAGTCTGCTGCAGTGGGTCCCGGTAATGCTTTCTCCCAGCCAGGAGATAGCAGTAGGATACTCTATAGATCAAGGTTGTTTCACCAGACACCTCGTATTTTTAACAATACCAAATCAGCGCTGGACTACGAATTAAATTAAAATAAAAGTTTTTTATTTACTTTAAAAAAGAAGGAAGACGGTTTCGTGTAAAACGAAAACCATCTGGTTTCCCCATGTTTAAACGACAAATAACCCACTTAAATACATTTGGAAAAAGCTCGCCAAGCTCGCCGTGTCCAGCACATGTCAGCTAGGGGCATTTTTATAAAAGTTTAAAAAACTTTAATAAATAAAAGTTCTCTACACTACTCAAATAATTAAAATGTTAGTTTTTTTTTTTACTTTCAAATAGATCTTTCCCCCTTTACCATGTGTGAAACTGCAGAGTTGGGCGAGCTTTTTCAAATTATTTAAGGGGTTATTCCCTGTTTTTAACAGGGCCCAATGAAGTGCATTATACACAAAACGCGTCTTCTTCTTTTTATGTAAAAAAACAAATTTTACTTTTAATTTAATGTCAGTAGTCTGTACGTTAAACGGTAATCAGGTCCAATGTACTTTTTGTTTTTCCTTCCTCCATGGGCAGCAACTAGTGGAAAACTACTGCTCTGAATTTTGAAACTAGTCTCTGTCCTCAGAGTGGAATGACCCAGCAGGGGAAAGTCTTTTCCACCGCTGTCAGAGACACTGGGGAAAACCTGTTGATTACTACCCCAAAAGGGGGGGGCCCAAAAGGGGCCCAATGGCCCTCGTTAAATGACCCTACCATCATTAAAGGGAGCACCAAAGGGAGCATGTTGAAATATCTCTCTCTTTTCCCCCCGGGACTAAAAGAAGGCAGTCCAGTTTCAAAAAGCTATGCAGTTTTGGTCAACGTCTCCTTAGGACCCTAGAATCCTCTGTAAACAAAAGGGAAATGTTTTTCTACTGATAACAGGGGACATCCAAATTTGGGAATTCCCCCCAAAAAATGCTATTCGTAAAATAAACGCCTAGGGTTTCCCGTAAGGTTCCTAGGAAAACCAGGATCTCCACTGTATCGCAAAAAGTTATTTCGCCTATTTGTGTTGTTTATAACAATCACATCTTTTCTTGACTGTGATTCTACAGCCCAATTTTTCTGGAATCTGGGTGGCTGCTGGGGGGAAATTTTTTTTTTCACTGCATTTAACTCTGGTATGCAAAGATTCCGTTCCCTTTTTTTGGGGTCATCCAGGGATTGTGGGAAAAAAAGACTTTCTTCATCTTAGGTGGTTTTCTAGCTTTATGAGTTACGGCTTATGTTTTTGCCTGTGGGAATTGTGCTAGGGCAAGGCCACCCCTTTGCTTTTTAACGGCACTTTCCCCCATTTCCCCGAAGGCCCTGGTCTCATTTGTATATGGATTTTATTACAGATTTGCCCCTCTTTGAGTTAAAAGGGATTTTTGGTTATTGGATGTTTTTGTAAAAGTTCCCCTTTTTTTACCATTTCACTTCCTAAATTTTTAGGCTTTTGTGTGTTGTTTATTAACCTGTAAGTAGTTCCCTTATGGTTCCTGAGGCATGGTTTCAGACAGGAGGGTATATTTTTGGGTTTTAATCTGGAAGATTGTACAACTCGGAATCCTTTTCCACAGTGTTCCATCCTGAGTCTAAAGGTCAGACATAGCGTTTTAATCAGACTTTCGAGTAATACCTTAGGTGCAATTGTGCAGGTAATCAGGCTCAGTGGCTAGCTTACCTTTCCCTAGCAAAGTTTGCCATTAATAATCGTTACCATGTCTCCACTGATATGTCGTCTTTTTTGTAATTTTGGTTTTCATCCTCGTTGTTATGGTTTTAATCCTCCTTTGGTTCTTTCTCCTCTTCCACTTCTGATAACCATGAGGTAGAATCAAAGAAACTGTGCACAGTCTAGGCCCAGGTTCAATCAAACCTGAGAAAATCCCAGTTGATTAAAAAAAAAGAATGCTAATAAGAGACAGACTGCAGAACCAGCCCTCGCATTGGAGGATAAAGTTTGGTAAAATGTGAGAGTAAAGTTTGGTAAAATGTGAGGTGCCCTGTTACAAACTGGCTTCAAAATTTCTTGGTCCTTTCCTGATATTACAGGTTATTAATCCAGTCACTTTTCTCTCCACAAAAAATACATATTTCCGGTTGCTACCTGAAAGGAACCTTCTCCTCAGTTCAGGTAGAGGAGGATATGGAATTTGAAGAGGAGAGAATTATGGATTCCTGTAGGGTCAGGGGTGGTCTACAATACCTAGTACACTGCAGACGGTATGGACCAGAGGAGCGGACATGTGTACCTGCTTCCTCAACTCATGGTGATCGATGGGTGAGGGGGTTTCACAAGAGATTCATAAGAGAATTAACCTACCCTTAAAATTGTAAACTGTTCGGGCGACATGTATGAAGCTCATCGGGTCGGGGCGTGCTTTTCCACTAGTTTTCCGTGCTTTTTCCACTAGTTGAACTGAGGGGCGTGCTAGCTTGTTTGTCTGTTCTGCTCCCTCTCCCCCCTCCCATCAGCACACAGGCAGCTACGTAACTTCTATACAGGGGGGGGGAGGGGGTTTTTCTCTCAGAGTTCACCCTGTGTGTGCCTCCTAGGTCTGTTGCAGGAGGGGCTGATCTAGGAGTGTAGAGGGAATATGAAGCTTGTGGTGCTAATAGAGCAGAGGGGATGCTGTGTTCCTATATCCCCTGCTTAGCTTACAAGTCTCCACACTCCAGCAACAACAAGGGCAAATGTTACTATAAATCAGAATGTCTCACTAATACAGGAGAACATAAAGTATTCACATGCCCCCTGATCTGTATAGTTATTAGTATAGTGACAGTTCCACAGACAAAATCATGATTATAGTAACAGACAGGGGCCCCTGCTGTCACATCTATCTGTGTAAGAGCCGGAGGAAGCAGGCACACACAGGGTTACTCCAGGCCGTAAGGACACCGATGCCAGAGTCCTCCTCCCCCCCCAGAAGCAATCTGGGCGGGAGGGGCTCGCTTCTCCTACCTGTCTTCACAGGTGATGAGTCATTCAGACCTACAGCCAGTAAATAAGGATCAACAGGTCGGCTACTATAGAGATTGAGAAGCTGATGTAGTAATACTAACAGGCTACTCAAATCAGTAGGACATTTGTAATGAACATATATTGCAAAGCTGCTTGTTTTTTAAAGATCTTTTAATTAAAACCCAATCATTGTAGCGAGACAACCCCTTTAAGTCAATCAGAGACCGGCGGGATTCTGTGACGTCACCGCACTATATAAGTCCGGGCGCCATGCTCGCTCCTCACACTCCTCTAAATGTGCTGTGTAGGGAAGGTGCTCCACCGCTGCTGCTGGTTATGATATCTCATACTAAAGAACTCACTTTTATACAGCATTTTTGGGGGGTGTCCCCAGCTTGTCTCAGAGACTGCTTCTCTTTACGTTCTAATTCTGATTTTGTGGGGTATTTGGAACTGAAGTCCAGAGTGCATCCAATGCAGCTGCATATACATTTTACCGCTATCTGCTCAGTTCTTGAGCACATTGAATATCCCAGGGTTATTGAAGCCTGTTCCTGTTGTATTTAGTTAAAGAAACAGCGTTTTTACAATCCAAATACCAATTAATTTTTGGCACCTCATTTCATTTGCGCAATTTAGATCCAGGGTTTAATTAAACGTTGTTCTGCTGTTGTGGTCACTAAAAGAAACGTTCTTTTTCATTTTGGCTGTAGCATAATTCCCTATCCAAGGTTAATTAAAAAGTTTTTTTTGTTGTTGTATTCCGTAAAATACACGCCGTTTTAAACATGCTACAAAGCTGGTAATTGTTGGCAGCACATTTATTTTGCGCAATTTACATTGAAGGGTTAACTAAGTATTTTTCTGCAGTTGTACTTAGTAAAAGAAAACGTTTTTTCCAAAAAAAAATTTTGCCTGTAGCATAATTCATAATCGAAGGTTAATGTCACGGTCGGAGATGGGGGATCCTCTGGACCACCGCCAGGGAGCGGAATCTAAGTAGGTCCCGGTTTTCACCAGAGCTCGGCGCAAAGCGGGATGGACTTGCTGCGGCGGGAGTCTACCAGATCGCTACCCCTGACATGACTTGCTTGCGGAGGCAGCCGAGGTTAGCGTGTGCAGAATCGTCAGGCAGGCTCGTAGTAGGGACAGGCAAGAGGTCCCCGGGGGAAAG
>JAODAL010070432.1:0-15927 GCA_025379985.1 Phyllomedusa bahiana | reverse complement strand
AAAAACGTTTTTTCCCAGTGCCCAGGCCCTGCAGGGTGCTGTAGAAGTTGTGCCATGCTTAAATATGCAGAGGGGCTTGGTTTGGTCTTCATACAATGTTGTGTTTTGTATGACACGCACATGACTGCCGCCGCTCTTAGAATCGCTTCACTATAAAATTCCTGGGCACATTAAGAGGGCAAAATGACCAAAAAACTCAAGCGGGAATGTAGCCTGATAAAGTCATGCTAGCGAAAGCTGGAAAAAAACAAGCTGAGAGCTCAGGTGGCAACATTAGTGATAGAGTGTGGAGGTGACGGCGGCAGCCACAGCAGCATGAGGTCAGGCAGTGGCACAATGACATTCTGGAGGCGGCAAAACAGTATTAGGCCACAGAGTGGCACAATCACACAGTGTGGAGGTCAAGGCGGCAGCAGCATGAGGTCAGGCAGTGGCACAATGACATTCTGGAGGCGGCAAAACAGTATTAGGCCACAGAGTGGCACAAATCACGCATTTGTGGAGGTCACGGCGGCAGCAGTATGAGGTCAGACAGTGGCACAATGGCATTCTGGAGGTGGAAAAACAGTATTAGGCCACAGAGTGGCACAATCACACAGTGTGGAGGTCACGGCGGCAGCAGTATGAGGTCAGGCAGTGGCACAATGACATTATGGAGGCGGCAAAACAGTATTAGGCCACAGAGTGGCACAATGATACAGTGTGGAGGTCACGGCGGCAGCAGTATGAGGTCAGACAGTGGCACAATGACATTATGGAGGCGGAAAAACAGTATTAGGCCACAGAGTGGCACAATGATACAGTGTGGAGGTCACGGCGGCAGCAGTATGAGGTCAGACAGTGGCACAATGACATTATGGAGGCGGCAAAACAGTATTAGGCCACAGAGTGGCACAATCACACAGTGTGGAGGTCACGGCGGCAGCAGTATGAGGTCAGGCAGTGGCACAATGACATTCTGGAGGGGGATAAAGTATTAGACCACAGAGTGGCACAATAATACAGTGTGGAGGTCACGGCGGCAGCAGTATGAGGTCAGGCAGTGGCACAATGACATTCTGGAGGCGGCAAAAACAGTATTGGCAAGAGGCCACAGAGTAGGGCACAATGATAGACAGTGTGACAGGTTTGGCGGGCACCCGTCCAGGCAGTAGTATGAGGTCTGGCAGTGGCACAATGACTTTATGAGGCGGCAATAACAGTATTAGGCCACAGAGTGGAACATTGATTACCGTGTGGGAGTCACGGCAGCAGCAGTATGAGGTCAGACAGTGGCACAATGACATTATGGAGGTGGAAAACAGTATTAGGGCACAGAGTGGCACAATCACACAGGGGAGGTCACAGCGGCAGCAGTATGAGGACAGGCAGTGGCACAAATGACATAATTCTGGAGCTGCAAAAAAGGAGTAGGCCAAAGAGTGGTAAATGAAAACGTGTGGAGGGGCACGGCAGGAGCAACTGCAGACAGGGCATGAAGGTCAGACAGTGGCACAATGACATGTTTGTGGAGGGCACGGCAGCAGCCACGGCAAGCCGCATAGAGTCAGGACAAGTGGCACAATGACAAATTCTGGAGGTGGGCTAAAAAACAGGTGTAGGGCCACAGTCGTGGAGGGGCCGGCAGCAGCCACGGGCTAGACGGGATGGAGGTCAGAAAGTGGCACCAATGAACAGTGTGGAGGGCACGACAGGGTCACAGCAAGCCGCATGACGGTCAGAGAGTGCCCACAAAGACATTTGCCGGTGGTCAAAATAGTATTAGGCCACCCAGAAGCGGCACAATGACTGAGAGCGGAGGTCACGGCGGGCAGCGCATGAGGTAGGCAGTGGCACAATGACAGAGAGTGGAGGTGATGTCAGAGCAACAGCATGAGGTCAAGTGAGTGAACAATGCCATTTGGAGGTGGCAAAACAGTACCTGGCCGCAGAGTGGCACTATGGACACAGTGTGGATGTAACGGCAAGAGCAGCAGCAGCAGCCCCAGCATGAGCCATAGAGTGGCTAATGACAGAGTGTTGAGGTGGGTGGCAATACGTACCCTGGTAAAGACGGTGGTAGGCAGATGGAGGAATTTCTATCAGCAGATGTGTGGCATCAGGGCGGGTGGCGGGCATCAGGAATAGTGGATGAGGACAGGTATATTGAACCAGACTGACGGCCTAAGGCATTGGTGTGTGGAATTATGGCGATTCTCACGCCTGATTCATCTTGACAAAGGTCAGTCGTTCAACATTTCCCGTGGGACAAGCGGGTTCTACTTTGGGTAAAGAGGGCCCCCGCCGCACTGAACACCCGCTATGATGCCCAACACTAAATGGCGGGCAGGACAGCTTCTCCACTGCACAAACTCGGACAAGTTGCGGCCACACATCCAGTTTGGCTCGCCCTGTTAGTCCAGCGGATCTTCTAACTGGTGTGGCAGAGTGCTGTCCTAGTAGGACACAACCTGTTGGTTAGGAATGCTTCCTTGTCTGCTGATGCTGCTTATGATGACTTGCCCTCCTCACTGGCGGGTGAAGGAAGCTGTCCATTAGTGACTCCTGACTTAGGTTATGCTGATGGAGCTGGTACGGATCCTACCCCCCCCACCTTCCCCCAGCAAGCCGCGGCAATTTACGTGGAGCGCTGAGGAAACCCCGGTCAGACCTGTCAGAGGAGGGGGACGATGCCGCACAATAGGCAGCGGCCAATGATTACGGAGGATTTTTCCCTAATAGTATTTGAGTTTGTCTTCCCTTCAATAGCTGGGAAAAAGGCTCCCATTTGGATTGGTAGGGAGGGTCCTATAGGGTGGAGGAGCCAGGCAAGCATCCCTATGCGGATGCTGACTTTTCGGCTGTCACTAGCCAGGCAAATAAGCATGCTGCGGGACATCTGCACAAGTGACTTACGTGGGGCTCCTGCCTCCATTCCACTGTATTAATGCCACGGTTGCTGGGGAGTTCTTTGCCTCGTCTTCCTCATCTCCATCCACCTCCTCCAGCTGCTAATGCTCCTCACTCTCTTGCACATGGGTAGAATAATCACTCATTTTCACTGATCATGCTCTGCGCCAAAAAAAAATTGTCCTCTCCTCCTCCTCTCCATTTCAGTCCCCCACCGGAATCATGTGGCCACGAGATGTAGTCGCCACATCTCCAGTACCGCTGCCAGGACAGATTTTTCAGCATCTGTTCCGGACATGAAGCAGTGGAATGACGTTATTCATCCCGTAGTCTGGCACTGACAAATAACGCACTGGCCTCCTCGATGGCACTTCAACAAAACTGGCAGGTGCACGCTTTAGCTGCCATGGCTGACACGAAAGTTACTCAGGGAGTACTTCTGTCATGACTGGATCATCAAAAAAATCGTTAATGGGCCTTTCTCTGTTCATACAGTTCGGTACAACATGTGCAGGCTGGATTTCCAGCGGGTGGAAACATCGCATTTCAAGAGGCGTGTTGGGGATACCGTTCTGCCGCTGCAACTCGAGGAGGGTGTTCCTGGCTATGTACGATTGGTAAAGTGCATGCACAGTTTCCTGGCCATTTTCCAGATGTTCTGAAGATCGGTGGAAGAATTCAGGAAACCTTTTCTTCCATAACCAGATTGTCACGTGCGCCTGCAGGGCGCAATGGACCATCCTCCTCGTGCTGCGGCGGACACCCATGTTCCTCCATTGTCCGTCACATGGTTCCGGGATTTGCAGTTGGCGCGGAAGAATGCCACACATCCGATTTCTTGCTGATGACGCGGAGCAGTTCCTCCCCTGTAGTGACTTCGTTCGCGAGGCAAGCTTGGGTGAACTGCTTGTACACCGCTGTGCCCTACACATGTGTAGGTGGAGCAGTACTTGTGGCAGGCTGAGATGGTGGTGGTGGTGGAGGAGGAGGAGGCGGACATTGGCGCAGGAGCAGCAGTTTGAAACGTGGAGGAGAAAGCGGCGTCTCCTGTCCAAGTGTTGGTGTGCTGGGCAGGAATCAAATTCACCCAGTGGGGCCGTAAAGGTATGTACTGGCAATGACCGTAGTTAACAGCTCCAGACGTCCGCGCTGCGTGTACCTTGGAACAAAACCGAATAAGCTCAAGGACTGACCCAATTTCTGTTCTATACATATTTATGAAGAAAAAAAAAAAAAAAAAAAAAAAAAAAAAAACCCCCCCCCCCCCCCCCCCAAAAAAAACTGTGGTACTGCCTTTTTGGAAAAGAAATTAGGCTTGGAACTCTCCTTCTCGGCTCGGGCACAAGCCATTAAGTTCTCTGAATTTTTAATATGTTTTATTATTTAGTGTCAGAGTCCACCTTTGAGGGAGGGACTGCAGTACCAACAACTTGGACAGATGCACGGTAGCTTGCTTGCTCTTAGGGATGGTTGGACGCATACTGTTGTCTCTTTTACAATCGCCTCTCTGAACGATGTGGCGCCATGTGTAGCGGGGCAGGAGCATCTGGCCGGGAGAGGGGGGGATGTCAAAGAGAAACAGCTGCCTTATGCAGAGGTGGTGGAGCCTTGACTTGCTGAAATGGCATTTTTTATTTTTGGCCCGTGCCACTGGCCGCTGCTGCTTGCTGCAGCGGCAGGGATGGACACTCACATCTGAGCACGTTTCTCCCAGGCCACCGGATGTGACGCTGCATGTGTTGTCGAAGGCCGTATGTGCCATCGTTAGCTCCCTGGCACGCTTCACTTTCTGCCCACAGATTCTAATATACCCATATTCGGCTCCTACGGTGTCTTTAGCAAAGAACTGCCACCACCCACCGCCGAAGTAGTGATTTTACCGCAACAACGCTCCGCACTGAGTGCTTATGCCGCAGCTGCCTCGCTGAGCCCCCGTTGCGGCTACTGTCTTGGACTGCGAAGCGGGTTTTCTAACACCGGTGGGCCGCTTGGCTACTGACCTCCACTGCTGCTACCCTGATTGACTCCCCCCCCCCCCACCCCCCACGGCACCAAACCCACTTGTGGCTGCTTCCCGCCGCTGCCTGACGCGCAAGCTGACGACCTCTTCTCCTGACGATGCATGAAGACCTTGCTTCACACGGCTCCAAGTGCGTCGGCTACATCATCATCTATTTGTGTTTCATCGTCACTTACTGTCCTCATCACCGGTTTGGTAAGCGAGGTGACCCTCAACACTCATGAACTCCCATGGCCACTCTCCAATCTATACTTTGCCGCCTACTGCAGAAGCTGGGGATATTGGCCCCATTTCTTCGCTGCCACGTAGCTGCTGAATGCCCCTCCTCAAATTGTCTTCATCGCTATTTGATGGCTCGCTGAGAACAGACCACATAGTAGATCCCTGGCTGAGAAATGGGAACTGGATGGGACAGAGGCGGGCTGAGGACAGGTGAGGGCCGCTGACCCGCTCCCGGGCATGCCAACTAAGTGTTGTGTCTGAGTTTCCACCGACTATTGGCTGGGGTTGTCTAGATGTAATCTGGGAGGAAGAGGATGACCTAGTCAACCATTCAAGAAACCTTGGTTGTGAACAACACACGTGCGCTAGATGACAGCGGCAGTTGTGGCTCACGAGTGACCCCTGCTGCACTGACGTCCCCTTGCTGTGCTGCGACCTGGGACCGTTTCATGTATTGTTTGTGACCTGCCACTCGCGTTGCAGAGGCCTGCCACCTCTCTGTCTGACATACTGTTTGGTTCTAAAATGTACAGACACTGTTTGATGAAGCTATCTGTATATGATAAATATACACCCTGTTTTGACTCCAAATGAACCCAGTAACAAGCTTGGGTACCCTTGGATATAAATTGCGCTCCACAAATGGCCAGGAAAAATTTACTTGTATGTGTCGTTTACAAGCACTGTGTGTTTTACTAAATGTAAAAGCACAAACAGGCTTAATTAACCTTCGCTTGTGAATTATGCTACAAGAAAAATGTATATTCGGTGTTGAAAAAGACGGTTTATTTTTGTCAGCACAGCAGCAAAACAACGCTTAATTAACCCCTGGATGTAAATTGCGCAAAGAATTGAGCCCCACAAAAAGTAGCTTTTGCGTGTTACAATTGCGTGTTTTCTACGCCACACAACAAGAGATACAGTTGTAATTAGCCTTTGCTTGTGAATTAGGCTACCAAAAAATAATTTATATATTTGGCGTTGAAAAAGACGGTTTATTTTTGTCAGCACACCAGCAAAACAACGCTTAATTAACCCCTGGATGTAAATTGCGCCAAAGAATTGAGCCGCACAAACTAGTAGCGTGTTACAATTGCGTGTTTTCTACGCCACACAACAAGAGATACATTTTGTAATTTGCCTTTGCTTGTGAATTATTACCAAAAAAAAATTTATATATTTGGCGTTTAAAAAGAATTTTTATTTTTGTCCCCACACCAGCAAAACAACGTTAATTAACCCCTGGATGTAAATTGCGCCAAAGAATTGAGCCGCACAAACTAGTAGCGTGGTTTCAATTGCGTGTTTTCTACGCCACACAACAAGAGATTACAGTTTTTATTTGCCTTTGCTTGTGAATTAGGCTACCAAAAAAATATATATATTTTGGCGTTGAAAAAGACGGTTTATTTGTTGTCAGCACACCAGCAAAACAACGGATTAATTAACCACCTGGATGAGTAAATTGCTAGCCGAAAGAATTGAAGACCGCACAACTGAGTGAGATAGGTGTTACAATTTGCGTGTTTTTCTACGCCACACAACAAGAGATACAGTTGTAATTAGCCTTTGCTTGTGAATTAGGCTACCAAAAAAAAATATAGTAATTTGGCGTTGAAGAAGACGGTTTATTTTTGTCAGCACACCATAGTCAAATACATACGATTAATTAACCCCTGGATGTAGAATTGCGCGCCAAAGGAATTGAGCACGCACAAACTAGTAGCGTGTTTCAATTGGGTGTTTTTCTACGCCACACAACAAGAGACACAGTTGTAATTTGCCTTTGCTTGTGATTTAATGGTACCAAAAAAATTATATATATTTGGCGTTTGAAAAAGAAGGTTTATTTTTGTCAGCACACCGCAGCAGAAAACAACGCTTAATTAACCCGCCTGGAGTGTTAAATATGCGCAAAGAATTGATGCCGCACAACTAGTAGCCGTGTTACAATTGTGTGTTTTCTACACCACACAACAAGAGATACAGTGTAATTAGCCTTGCTGTGAATTAAGGCTACCCAAAAAAAAATATATATATTGTGTTTGGCGGTTGAAAAAAGACGGTTTTATTTTTGTTCAGCACACGAAGCTCTAGAAATCAACGCTTAATTAAACACCTGGATGTAAATTGCGCCAAAGAATTGAGCCGCAACAAACTAGTAGCGTGTTACAATTGCGTGGTTTTCTACGACCACACAACAAGAGATACAGTTGAAATTTGCCTCCTTGCTTGTGAATTAGGGTACAAAAAGTATATTATGATTTGGCGTTGAAAAAAGACAGGTTTAATTTGTGTCCAGCACACAGCAAAACAACGCTTAATCTAACCCACTCTGGATGTAAATTGCGCCAAAGAATTGAGCCGCAACAAAATAGATAGCGTAGAGTTACAATAGGTGTTTTCTACGCCACACAACAAGAGATACTGTTGTAATTTGCGCTTCTGCTTGTGAATTAGGCTACCAAAAAATATATATATATATTTGGCGTGAAAAAGCGGTTTTTTTAGTTTTATGTCACACACAGCAAAAGACAACGCTTAATTAACCCCTGATGTAAATATGTGCGCCAAAGAGTATTGAGCCGCACAAACTAAAGTAGCTTTCGTGTATGCGTGTGATACAATTGCGTGTTTTTTCTACGCCACACTAAACAAGAGATTACAGTTGTAAATTAGCCTTTGCTTCGGAATTAGGCTACCAAAAAATATAAATATATTTGGCCGTTGAAAAAGACGTTTATTTTTGTCAGCACACCAGCAAAAACAACGCTTAATTAACACATGGATTGTAAATTAGGCGCTCCAAAGAATGAGCCGCACAAACTAGTCAGCTTTGTAGCGTGTTACAATTGCGTGTTTTCTACGGCCACACAACAAGAGATTACAGTTGTAATTAGCCTTTGTTGGTGAATTAGGCTACCAAAAAAATATATATATGTTTGGCGTTGAAAAAAGACAGGTTTTATTTTTGTCAGCACCACCAGAATACAACGCTTAATTAAATCCTGGATGTAAATTGCGCAATAGAATTGAGCCGCACAAACTAGTAGCGTGTTACAATTGCGTGTTTTCTACACCACACAACAAGAGATACAGTTGTAATTAGCCTTTGCTTGTGAATTAGGCTACCAAAAAAAAATATATATATTTGGCGTTGAAAAGACGGTTTATTTTTGTCAGACACACCAGCAAAACAACGCTTAATTTAACCCTGGATGTAATTGCGCCAAAGAATTTGAGCCCGCACAAACTTGTAGCTTGTTGGAGCGATGTTGACAATTGAGTGTTTTTACGCCACACAACAAGAGATACAGTTGTAATTAGCCTTTGGCTTCAGTGAAATTGGCTACCGAAAAAAAAAATATATATATATTTGGCGTTGAAAAAGACGTTTTATTATTGTCACCACACCAGCAAAACAACGTTAATTTAACTCGATGGAGTGTAAATGTGCGCGAATAGAATTGAGAGCCGCACAAAATAGTAGCGTGTTACTATTTCGTGTTTTCTACGCCTCACAACAAGAGATACAGTTGTATTTAGACTGTTGCTTGTGAATTAGGCTACCAAAAAAAATATATATATGATGTTGAAAAAGAGTTTTAGTGTGTGTGTCTGACACACCGAGCAAGAAAACATCGCATTAATTAACACCACTGGATGTAAGAAGACAGCAATAGTATTCTAGCAGCCAACTCAAAGATGATGTGGTATTGGTTTTGTAATTAAAGCTGTTCTTTATTGGAATTACAACAGGAAACGAGCTTGGATCCCACACTTGGATATTGATGGCTTTGTATATGCAGATGCTGTGGTACGCATAACTGAGTTTTCTGTTACACAATACCCAAAAGAATCAGAAATGAACAATCAGAGTTAACAGTCTCTGAGACAAGCTGAGACACCCCAACAGAATCCGCTGTATAAGAAAATGTCAGTTCTTCAGAAAGTCGCTATCACCCCGCAGCAGCTCCTTCCCTGTCAGTACAGTGTGAGGAGTGTTGAGCTCCAGCGGAAAGTTATTAGCGGGCTCGGTGCTTATATAGTGCGGGTGACGTCACTGATCCCGCCGGTCTCTGATTGGCTTCGATCTCTGCACATGTCATGCAGCTATGCCCTTCTCCCCCCTCCTCGCAGAGTGCTTTGCCCCATGTAGCGCCATGTGCCTCGCAGCCATTTTATCAATCAAAAGCCACACTTCGTTCACCCCGAGTACCCCAAAGAACGACTTCGGTCTAGATCAGAACCGAAGTTTTCCTGAAATTCTAAACGAATTCCACTTCGTTAGAATCAATTCGCCCATCTCTAATCGTAACTAACAGAGGCTGGGGCAAGGAAAATCAAATTTAACCCCTTAACCATTGCAGCCAGTTTTGTAGTCTATGACAGAGCCTAATTTTTTAAATCTGACATTTGTCATTTTATAATATTTTTACACAATGGGTAAAATTTCTTCCCCTTGGCTAAATCCGACCCTAGTAGGCTGTGCAAGAAATGTACTTATTTTACTAAAAGATTGTAGGTTTTATTGCATACTGAGGAGATACGCGTTTCATGTCTCTAACACCAGACACTTCCTCAGTTCCATTACAGCAGTAAAAGACAAATTGTTGGTTTAAATACCATAGTATACTGGTTAATGATGCAGCCAGGTCTTACACAGAGGCAGTGATAGAATGTGATTAGACATTACAGTAACCTGGCACAATGATTAGGAAGGATAGGATGTCGAAGGTGAATATGGTCGAAGTATCATTTTCAGTGTATAATGCGCCTCTTAATGATGTTTAGAAGAGTGTTTTATGTGATATTCATAAGATGGTGTAGTAAGTTCCTGGCCTCGCCTTTGGTGTACGGTGCTGTATCGGAACTTAGGCGCATAAGATAATGCGCCGCCTTAAATGTATAAGGTTATAGACAGGCTGGAAATAAGAGAAAAAACACGAGGATAGCATGGCAGTGAATAGAAACTATGAAAAAAGAAACTGATCCTGTTTGGAGGACCACAGTTCCCAGCAATACCTATGCTGTGCTGGCTCTTACTGTATGTAGAATAAAGGGTGAGAGTAGCAAAAAAATTCTTTTTAAAATTTAATGTAGCAAAAATTTTAAATAAAAAATCTTAACAACATAATCGGGGGTTTTTAAATTTTTAAATTAGTTTAAGTTTTTGGGTTTTAAAAATTTTTATAGTAGATATTTTTGTTTTTTTGGGGATTTTAAGATTTTATTTTAAATTTTATATGTACTTTTTCATTAAATTTAAATAATTAATTTTTAGCAGTTTGTAATGATAAAAAAATTATTTTATTATTGCTTGGTGTAAGTTGAAAAATATTGGAATGTTTGCCCCTTCAGCAAATCTAGCTTCACTTTGACCCCTAAGCTCAGCAGACCAATTGAAATAGGTCTGCCTTTTCGGCAGTAAAATGCGCCTATTTTTGCCGAACCATTCATAGTGTGTTAATTTACGATGTGGTGCGAACGCCTTATAATCCCCCCAGAACGCCCCCTCATGTTAGGCGCTTAAAAAGTGTTGGTTTTACGAACAATGCCCCTAACACATTATTGGGGCACATTAGAATCGTAGATGCTCATTAGGTGTTTTGAAAGGGTGAAAACTTGATCATAATGTCCCCCAGGAGTTTAAAACTGCATGAAAAAACGTATGCAGGTCATAATTTTTTAAAAATAACAAAATATACATATAAAACACCTGTATGATCCATTTTTTAAGTGTTTGTATCAGCCACATACTGAAAAAATAGATAAATAAAGATAAAAGAGAGAGTGAAATGAGCGGAGGGTTGTGTGTGAAGCGATCCTGTCTGCGATCTCATAGAGTTGTAATGTGTCTTTCTTGTACTGGTATAAGTTGAGAAATATTGGACATTTTTGCCCCTTACAGCAAATCTAGCTTCACTTAGACTCTTCAGGCTCAGGCAGACCACATTGAAATAGGTCTGCCTGTCGGAGCTGTAATGCGACTAGTTTTGTCAAACCACATTCATATATGTGTCTAATCTTACGATTGTGGTGTGACACACCTCCATAACGCCCCCAGAACACCCCTTCATGTTAGACGCATTCGAAAGTGTCGAGTCTTACGAACAATGTGCCTAACACATACGCGCATTAAACATCGTAGCAGACTCAGGTGCATTGTACGCCAGAAAAAGGGTGAAAAACCCTTTCATATATGTCGCCCTATGTGTCAAAAGTATCTATATGACTGAGCATCTGTAGGAGCTGCTGCAGCCAAGAGAAATAGCTGAGGAGGTCCATATAGGAGGGAATAGTGTTAACTCTATCTCAGGACAGGACATGTTGACAGTAATACGTATAATTCAAGGGATCCCAAAGATTAAGGTAAAATAAACCACTCAGGTTTCTTAAAGATAGGGATTTTGGGACATTTAACCCCTTACCGCCGGAAGAAGTTTTGGCCTCTCTGACCCATTTTTTTTTTAATTTGGCATGTGCCACTTTATGTGAGAATAACTTTTTGATACTTTAACCTATCCATGTGATTCAGAGATTGTGCTTTCAGATAGTAAGAAATTTTGATCCAAAAAGTCCATGTTTATTTGTGAAAAATATCAAAGTATTATGAAAAATTTGAAAATTTTACCATTTTCAAGCTTCAAAAATTTCTGCGCGTAAGACAGATAATTATTTCACTCAAAATAGCTTACAACTAGCATCTACCATCTGACTACTGTAGGTTGGCATAATTTTTTTAAATTTGTTTTTTTTTTTTGCGACATTAGGGGGCTTATAAATTTAGTAGTAATTTTCACATTTTCAAAAAAATTTGCGATATACATTTTTTAGGGACCAGTCCAGTTCTAACGTGATTTTGATTGCCTGTATGTCAGATACCCCCATAAATGACTTCATCTAAGTATTCAAAACAGCACTTAGGAAGTTTATTAACCCATTAGGTGTTTCACAGGAATTAAAGCAAAGTGGAGGTGAAATTTAAAAATTTCACGTTTTTGCAGATTTTCAATTTTTATCTATTATTCACTGGAATAATAGATCAGGTGTGATCAGGGAAATGCAAATTAATATTGATTACCCAGATTCTGCTGTTTTCAGAGATATCTTATATGTGGCTCTAGTGTGCTATTTGGCTGAACCACAAGCCACAGTATAGGAAGAGCACTTACTGGACTCTGGGGTCTCATTTTAATTTTATTTAGGCGCCATTTCAGGTTTGTGGACACCCTAAGGTGCTAAAACAATAAACACCACTAAATAGACCCCATATTGGAGACTACAACCCTTAAGGAATATATGCAGGGATGTAGTGAGTATATCGACCACCACAGATGTTTCCCAAATTTTTTTAGTATTAGGCTGTGAAAATTAAAATAGTTTTTTTTCCCAACAATCTGCAATTTTAGCTGAAAATGTAATTTTTACAAGGAATCCTGGATAAAAAGGTCCCCAAATTTTGTTACACAATTTCTTCCAAGTTCGGCAATACCCTACATGTGGGTGGAAGCTGCTGTTTGGGCGCATGGCACGGCATTTTTAAGGGAGGGAGAGTTATTTGGCTTTTGGAGCGCAGATTTTGGTGGGGCCATGTCGCATTTGAAAAGCCTCCAGGGATCTCATCTAGGGGAGTACTGTACATTTTGGGCGCACAGGTGTTTCATCGTTTTTTTTTTGTATTGGGCTATGAAAATGGGGGGAAAAAAACGCAGTTCCACCATTGTTTTTTAGGCTTAATTTTTACAGTGTTCGCTGTACGGGATAAATGACAGGATAACTTTACTATGGGGGTTGGTACAATTGCAATTATATAAAATTTTAGTTTTTTATGTTTTATTATTTTTACACAATAGAAATAGGTCTTTAAAAAATTGCGTTTTTATGTTGTCCTATTCTGACAGCCGCAACTTTTTCACTATTCTGTATATGGAGCTGATTATGGGCTTGTTTTTTGCAGGATGAGTTGACGTTTTTATTAGTACCATTATGGGGTGCGCTTTTATCACTTTTTATTAAGGTTTTTGTGAGGCATTTTGAACAAAATACAGCATTCCTGGTAGTGTTTTTTATTTTTATTTTTTACAACGGTCACTGTGCGGTATAATTGACATGCTAGTTTTACTCAGCAGTTCGATATGATAACAGCAATACCAAATTTGTATTTTTTTATGTTTTAGTGCTTTTACACAATAAAATACTTTTATTCAAAAAGGAAAACACGTTTTTGCATTGACATAGTCTGAGAGCCATAACTTTTTTATTTTTCTGTGTATGGACTTGTTTTTTGCGGGATGAATTGAAGTTTTTATTGGTATCATTATTTTGGGGACAAGACTTTTTGATCAGTTTTAAATCCATTTTTTGGAAGGCAGGGTGACGAAAATACTGCAATCCTAGTACTGTTTTTTTATTTTTATTTTTAACAGCGTTCACTGTGCAGTATCCATGACAAGTTAGCTTTACTCTGTGAGTCCATACAATTAGGGGGATTGTTTTATTTTATTTTTCCGTATACAGAGACGTGTAAGGACTTTTTTTTGCGGGATGAACTGACATTTTAATTGCTACAACTTTGGTGTTAAAATGAGTTTTTGATCTCTTTTTATTCCATTTTATGTGCTGCGGGATGAACCAAAATCGCAATTCTTTGATAGTTTTTTTTTAGTTTTTTTAACAGCTTTCACCGTACGGGTTAATTATTGTGACATATTTATAGGGTTGGTCGTCACGCACACGGTGATACCAAATATGGGTACTTTATGTATTTTTGATCTTTTTTGGGGTCATTTGCGTTTGTAAAGGGGAAAAAGGCGGTGTACGTGTTTTTATTATATTTTTCGTATTTGTGTTTCACTTGTTTCAACTTTTTTACACTTTTTTTTTACTTTTCCTCATGGAGGATTTGTAACAGCAATCTTCAAATTGCTGTTACAAGGCAGGCCAGTACACAGGATTGCTGCTATGTACTGGTTGCCATGTGGGCATGGTGACGTCACAGACGACCCATAGTGCGGCAGTGCGCTGGGAGAAGGCGGCAGGAGCTCACTCCTCCTGCCTGCGACTTAGCTCCGACGATCTTAATTGATCGTCGGCGCTAAGGGGTTAACACCTGCGGCCAGAGCTCACTCTGACCATGGGTGATGCGGCATGAGGCCAGCGGTAATATACCGCTGGTCTCATGTCGTGATCATGCATGGCTCGCTTGTAAGCCCGCACGATGGCCAGGACGTAGGGATACGTCCATTTGCGGGAAAGCACTTCCCGCTAGGACATATGCATACGTCCCATGTAAGGAAGGGTTTAATTGCTATGTGAAACTAAAATGTTGTGTATAATTAAAATATTGTGTGTACCTTATGTCCTAGATGTAGTTCCAATAAAACTAGGATAAAAAGACCTCTTTATCATTGACTGAGTTAGTATATGAGTTCTGTGGACTCGTTCAGCCCTTGTCGGGTAAGGCACTGGAGTTGATAAATCCAGAGCATCTCTTTTTTCATTAGGACCTCTGAACAATTAGGGATGTGATCAGGCACATGATCAATAAGCATTAGTGATATTGCTTGATGGTCTGAATTATGTACTTCTGTCATATGTCTTTTATGCTGTGTAGCATAAATTTCTTTTTGATATTGCTGTGATGATTGTTCATGCGCTTATTTACTTGCTGAGAGGTACAACCTATGTACTGTTTGTTGCATGGGCAAGTTAAAAGTTATATTGCAAATGTGCTCATGCAGGTAAGTTGGTAGTTAAAGGAGTTTTATCGTTTGAGCTGCTGGTGCTGTTCAGCTAATTCTCTCAGATTGAGTTTGAAATCCAGGGGCGTGTCTCTCTTGTCAGTAGGCGTCTCTCTCCTCACTGAAGAACTGTGATATCATCATTTTGTTTGAAGCAGGGGATGCAGAAGGTTGTGTGGATATAACAGCTCTGTAGCCTCCTGCATGCCTATGTCTGGAGCCTTCAGGCTCCACAAGCTCCAGCAAGCACCTGTTATATCTCTTAGTTTACACACAAATTACACTGAAAGCCAGCAGCTCTTACTTCTGTTCTAGTGGTGTTCACTAGTGTTGAGCGATTATTATCGACAAAGTTGAAATTGACATGGTTTTTATGTTGATCAGATTTTTTCGATCACACGATAATTTAGGTGAAAAACTGCTCATAATCTATAAACATCGCTCAAATTTCATCGCTTCCTGTCATTTTGGCGGCCAGGAAATCAGCTTAGAGAATAGAGCAGGGTGAGCTGGGTGTGCGACGTCATGACTGTGATGTGTATGGTTGTGATTGGCTGGAAAAATCACATGACCTCGTTTTACACAGAACAGCCCTTCCTGTTCATGATCAGTGTGTGTCAGTGTCTCATAATAGCAGGACGTGTACTAGGTCTCTCTCAATACAGCTCAGCGAAACAGTTCTATTTGTTCACACAGAAAGCTATGCTTTTAGCTGTGAACATAAGAACTTAGGTAGATTAGAGATTTGCATATTTTAGTTACTTAGCCTGAGAATTTTAAAGGAGCATCTAGCGCTGTACAGTCGCGGGGGGAGGCGGGGGAGCGAGGGCTGCGGGCGAACACAGACAGACAGACAGGCACTTTAAAGGAGAGTGGATATTGAGCAGCCCATACTTTGTTTAGACCCTGCATTGGAATGTGTTTTTATTAACAGTTTTCTGGTGAAATATTACTGTATGTTGTTGTATGTTGTCAGCCTGGAACTATATTAGGATACAGATCTTTTCTAATAACTGCAGGTGTATTTGATAGTGCAAAATCCCTTTTTTTATC
>JAODAL010070431.1:0-15928 GCA_025379985.1 Phyllomedusa bahiana | reverse complement strand
TTTTGTACCTATAAAATGCAAATTTTGGGAAAGGTTTTTAATGTTATTGATGGATGGTTGTAATTGGGTTTCTAATTTGTTTTCTAAAAAGAAAAATTTCTTCTTAAAATAAACACTTTAAAAAAATAATAAAAAAAAAAAAGCGTGAAACCCCCAACCTCGGATGGGGAGGTGAGTGGTATAGGTAAGAAGGTTGTCGAGCTCGATCACCAATGATGGCGGCACTCTCCCCCGTTGACGCTGGCAAGTATTAGCATTGCCTGCATTAAGTCAGATATGGCTAGATACATGACGCTTGATTTTCTCAGCCGGGTAGAAGCTGACATTTTGTTTTTGCAAGAGACCAGGCTAACAGAATTGTCGGCCATAAGGAAAGCCAGAGGGGAATGGAGGGCTGATCCCTCCTATTGTTCTCTTGCAGCCGAGCCATATACTGGGGTGGCGGTCCTTTTTATGCAGACGGGTTATCGATCTCGAAATGGGGAGGTGTCTGATCTTAGATGTCGTCATGATGGGACAATAATTAAGACTAATTAACATCTATGGCCCACAAAGTCAGTGGGACAGGAAATATCTCTTTATGAAGGTTAAGCCTTTCCTTTTTTCGAGCCGTCAAGTCATCTTTGGAGAGGACTTCAATACCGTCTCAAGTTCCTCGGATAGATTGGGAGGTTCCAGAGGTGTAGGCTATGAAGGCGTCGCTGTGAATAGAATAGTCAGTGAAGCTCGCCTGGTGGATGTCCACATCAGGCACACCCCAGGCCACAGGGGGCTCACTTACCATAGGGGTAATCAGATTAGGTCTAGGTTAGACAGGTTTTATTTAAAGGAGGAAGCTATCTCGACGCCCTTATCAGTGGTAGAGTTAGATTTCTCCGACCACTGTTTGATTTTGTTTTCTTTGAATATTTCAGAGACCCCTCGCATGGGGAGAGGTTATTGGAAGCTGAATTCGTCACTCCTGGAAGAAACGGAAATCAGACAATCCTTTGAGGACTTCCTTCCGAGTCAGGTACCATTACTAGGCCTAGGTAGAAGCAAATCAGAGTGGTGGGAAATATTCAAAAAGAGAGCTGTGAGGTTCATCCGCCAGACCTCGAGCCTTAGGAGTCTGAACAGGTATTGCCTGTATCAGAGTCTAAGGAGTAAACTTGAACATTTAGTCTCGAATGGAGAGAACCAGATCTCCAGGATGAAATCCTTGCTCAAGAGATGTCAGTATGATAGATACATATCCTTGTTTGTTGAGAGGGATTTTGGTAAATACCGCTCGCCAAATCCCTAAAAAAACTGTAGGTTGTCAGTAGGTGGTAAGATGGTGACAGGCCTAAAGGACAGTATGGGATCTCTGAAACGGTCCAGATCAGAGATCCTGGAGATCTGGAGATCTTCTACTCATATCTCTTGGGTAGGAGGGAACTTGATCGAGACACATGCTCGGCTTTCCTGGCTAAAGCCAGTCCTGAACGAGGAATAAGCCTCTCTCTCAATGATTTGACAGGAGAGATCACAGAAGAGGAAGTTAAGAGGGCAATTGAGAGCTTAGCTCTCAAGAAGACCCCGGGACCCGATGGCCTAACATTGGAATTTTATGAGACCTTTAAGGACACCTTGGTTCACACAGGTCTGTAGCTATAGTAACCACTGCTAGCAGCCTATCAGGAGAGATCACACAGGTCTGTAGCTATAGTGACCAGTGCTGGCAGCCTATCAGGAGAGATCACACAGGTCTGTAGCTATAGTAACCACTGCTAGCAGCCTATCAGGAGAGATCACAAAGGTACTGTAAAGGCTATAGTGGACCAGTGCTAGCACGCCACTATCAGGAGAGGATCACACACAGGTCTGTAGCTATAGTGACCAGTGCTTGGGCAGCCTTTAAGAAGAGATCACACAGGTCTTAGCTATATTAACCAATCGCTAGCAGCCTATAAGGAGAGATCACAATCAGGTCTGTAGCTTATAGTGACCGTGCTGGCTGGCCGAATAGAAGAGATCACACAGGTCTGTACGCTATAGTAACTTGCTAGCAGCCCCTATAGGAGAGATCACACAGGTCTGTAGCTATAGTAACCACTGCTAGGCTGCCTATCAGGAGAGATCACACAGGTCTGTAGCTATTAGTGGACCAGCGCTGCAGGCCTATTCAGGTGAGATCACACAGGTCTGTGTCTATAGTAGAACCACCTGCTAGCAGCCTATCAGGAGAGATACACACAGGTCTGTAGCTATAGTGACCAGTGCTGGCAGACTATCATGAAGAGAATCACACAGGTCTGTAGTATAGTAACCACTGCTAGCAGACTATCAGGAGAGATCAAAAAGTGATCCTTGTAGCTCTTAGCGACCAGTGCTGGCAGCCTATAAGGAAGAGGTTCACACAGGTGTGTAGCTATAGCGAACAGTGCTGGCAGACTATCAGGAGAGAGTCAACCACAGGTCTGTAGCTATGTAGTGACCTGTGCTGGCAGCCTATCAGGGGAGATAACACAGGTCTGTAGCTTAGCGATCAGTGCTGCAGGCCTATCAGGGAGAGCTCACACAGTTCTGTAGCTATAGCAACCAGTGCTGGCAGCCTATCAGGAGAGATCTCACAGGTTCTTGTAGATATAGCAACCAGTGCTGGCAGCCTATCAGGAGAGCACACAAAGGTCTGTAGCTATAGTGACCAGCGCTGGCAGCCTATAAGGAGGATCACACAGGTCTTGTAGCTGTAGTGGACAGTGATGGCAGCCTATTTCAGGAGAGAATCCACACAGGTCTGTTGCTATCAGAGACCTAGTGCTGAGCAGCCTATCAGGAGAGATCACACAGGTCTGTGCTATAGTGACCAGGGCTGGCAGCCTATCAGGAGATGATCACAACCAGGTCTGTAGCTTTAGTGACCAGGTTGCTGGGCGCTATCAGGAGAGATCACACAGGTCTGTAGACAATAAGCAAACCAGTGCTGGCTGCCTATCAGGGAGAGATCCAACAGGTTCTTTGCTATAGTGACCAGTGCTGGCAGCCGATTCTGGTGAGATTCACCACAGGTTCTGTAGCTATAAGATGACCAGTGCTGGCAGACTTCAGGAGAGATGGAAGAGGTCTGTAGCTTTAGTGCCAGCGCTGGCAGCCTATCAGGGGAGATACACACAGGTCTGTAGCTATTTAACCACTGCTAGCATCCTATCAGGAAGAGTTCACACAAGGTTCTGTAGCTATTAGTGACCAGGTGCTGGCAGCTACGAGAGATCACACAGGTCTGTAGCCTATAGTAACCACTTGCTAGCAGCATTTATCAGGAGGATCACATCAAGGTCTGTAGAGATAGCGACCAGTGCTGGCAGGCCTATCAGGAAGATCCACACAGGTCTGTAGCTATAGTGACCCAGTGATCGGGCAGCCTATCAGGAGAGATCACAAAGGTCTGTAGCATAGTGACCAGTGTGGCAGCTATCAGGAGAGACTAGAACAGGTCTGTAAGCTTATAGTGACCAGCGCTAGGAAGGCCTTATCAGGAGAGATACTCAGGTCTGTAGCTATAGTGACCAGTGCTCGCAGCCTTCAGGAGAGATCACACTGGTCTGTTGCTATTGCAACCAGTGCTGGCAGCTATCAGGAGAGATCACACAGGTTGTAGCTATAGTGACAGTGCTGGCAGCCTATAGGAGAGATCTCACAGGTCTGTAGCTATAGTGTCCAGGCTGGCAGCCTAACTGGAGGGATCACAAGGTCTGTAGCTATAGTGGACCAGTGTGGCAGCACTATCAGGAGACGGTCACACAGGTCTGTAGCTAATAGTGACCAGGGCTGGCAAGCCTATCAGAGAGATCACCAGGTCTTTATAGCTTAGTGATCAGTGTGCAGCCTAATCAGGAGAGAACCACACAGGTCTGTAGTATAGTGACCAGTGCTGGCAGCCTATCAGGAGAGATAAACAGGTCTTGAAAGCTATTAGTGACAGTTGCTGGCAGCACTATCAGGAGAGGAGATTACACCAGGTCCGTAGCTTAGTGACCTGCGCTGAGCAGCCTTATCAGGAGAGATCACAACAGGTCTGTTGCTATAGTGACCAGTGTGGCCGCCGATCAGGAGGGTTCACACAAGGGTCGTAGCTATAGTGACAGTGTTGGCAGCCTATCAGGAGATGATCACACAAGGGCAGTAGATTTACGACCAGCGCTGGCAAGCATATCAGTAGAGATTCAACAGGGTCAGTAAGCTATAGTGACAGGTGCTGGCAGCTGATCAGGAGGTTCACACAGGTCTGTAGCTATAGTTGACCAGTTTCTGGCAATCATATCAGGAGAGATCACACAGGTCTGTTGCTATAGTGACCAGTGCTGGCTCCAAGCCTATCAGGTAGAGATAACACAGGTCTGAAGCTATAGTGACCCAGTGCTGCAAGATTTCAGGTGAGATCACGAGGGTCTATAGCTAATAGCGACCAGCGCTGGCGCCTATCAGGAGGGATCACACATGACTGTAGCATAGCGGACCAGTGCTGGCAGCCTATCAGGAGAGATCACACAGTCTGTAGAGCTATAAGCGACCAAGTGATTGGCCGCCTATCAGGAGGATCCACACAGGTCTGTTGCTATAGTGACCAAGTGATGGCGGCCTATCGGGGAGAAGATCACACAGGTCTGGAGCTTTAGTGACCAGTGCTGCAGCATATAGGGGAGAGATCACAAGGTCTGATGCCTATAGCGTCAGTGACTGGCAGCCTATCAGGGAGATCACACAGGTATGTAGCTTATAGCGACCAGTGTTGTGCAGGCCTATGGGAGAAGATCACACAGGTCTGTAGCTATTAGTGAACCGTGCTGGTCAGCCAATCGGGAGGAGATCACACAGGTCTGTAGCTATAGTGGAACCAGTGCTGGCAGGCCTTATCTAAGGAGAGGATAACATCAGTGTCTGTAGATATAGTGATCAGTGTGGCTGCCTATCCGGGAGAGAGATAACACAAGGTCTGTAGCTATAGGGACCAGTGCTGGGCAGTCCTATCAGGAGAGATCACTCAAGGTCTTGTAGCTATATAGGGACCAGTGCTGGCCAGCCTATCAGGAGAAGGATCACACAGGTCTCTGGTAGCTATAGTGACCAGTGCTGGCAAGGCCTATCAGGACGAGATCACACAGGTTGAATAGCTTTAGTGACTAGTGCTGGCAGCCTTATCCTGGATGAGATGGAAGAGGTCTGTAGCTAATAGCGACCTGAGGAGCTGATGCAACCATATACAAGAGGGGTGATATCTCAGGATTAGGTTGGAACCCTGGTGTCCACGATCCTGTGGATAGTTGGAACAGCCGCATTGTATTTACTCAGTAAAACTCTTATGTGTGAATTATTATTGTAAAGCATTTCTGTTGCATTCTTGGGTTTGGCCACAAGATGACACTGTCTCTGGAAATGTTGCTGCAAATGATAGGTCATGTGAATAGCAGACATGTGACTTAGAGAACATGGCGGTAGCGGCCATTTTAGTTGGGAAGGAGGAAACACAAAGAGAAGGCAGGGAGGGAAAACAGATGCTGGCTGAGATTTGACTGCTCCCTATTCGGAGCTAAAAGTTTGAGAACCCCAGAGAGGAGAGGAGTGTAACTGTGCGCATTGAAAGCTGTTGTCAAAGAAGAGCCACAAAGGAAAAGGTCACTCTGCAAAGGAATGAGAGGAGGACTTACCAGCTTGGACCAGGCATGGGAACATCACCCTCAGAGGCAGGCAAACTGCCGGCCATCGAAAAGGTATACCCGGGGCAAAGGAAAGCGTTCACGCCACAAACTAGGACGTGTGCATGCTGTTAGTCTAGTTTAGGAACAGATTTTGGTTTTAAGGCCATAGGTGTACTATCCAACTAACGATAACTCCTGATTCGGGCATTGGTTGGGGCTTGTTTTAGCGCTGTTATTTAGCAACGGTTCGCATGTGTGAGGATCTGTTTTATGTGTATATGTCTGGGAGATAGCGGGTAGAGCTGCTACATTGTAAGCGTTCTGTGCCCACACCGGCCGGTGCTTTTGAACTGCCATCCACACACGATTGTTACTGTCCTTGTATAGGTCATTAACAGGTAGTCGGGTGTTCGGCCTTTCTGAACCCCATGATGAGTAGGTTAAACTGATTGTGCCATACCAAGAGGACACACTCTCGGCAGGCGCTGTGCATGGACAGGGGCTTGGTCACTTATTTTTTTTTTATTTATTTTTTTACCTTTTGTACTTGTGTGTTTGGTGGATTTGTTTCACAATGCTTTTCTGAAAAGTTCAGTAAACTATGGGTTGTTGAAATGGGGGTGTTGGAGTCCTTTTCTTACGTAGTAACTTCGCTGAGAGTCTGGGAAATCCTACCTCGGTTGCTCGGCTTACAACTTGGCGTAGCAGGCAGGATACAAGCGGACGTTAAGGACGGGGATGCGGGGAGGTCTTCCCCGGCGTCACTGGCGCCGGCCCAGAGCCAAGTTCAGGGATTGTCCCATAATGCCCGCCCCCCAAAGTGAGTTATGTTCTGTAGGGTCACTTATTACAATCCCTCCCCAAATTTGATGGAAAAAAACATGGCACTGCAGGACTGGACAGAAAGGAGTCGGCAGTGTGTGCGTAGTGCAGTTTAAATATGTAACTAGGTCAGAACTAGGGCGCGGAGATAGCCTTGGGTGCCTTAGAGGGGACGTTAGGAAGGAAGTGATGGTCACGGCCGAGTCCGTGAGGGACACCTGGACAAAACATATTCTCCCTGCTGGAAGGAGGCCCAAGGGGGGCGTGCCAAGGTGGTGCACTGCGAAGCCAATTCTTTCAACGGCCGCAAAAGAGAGGGTGAGACCCTCATGCTAGTTTACTTCTAATGCCACTAAGGAAATGTTGAATGAATAGGCGGCGAGACCCAAGTGGCTTGGGGGCCTTTCAGGAAGTGGATAAGTTATAAGAGAATCAGCTTCATTGTGGGACTGTACGTAAATCTCTTAGGGAACAAATTGCAGAGATGACACGAATGAAGCACTTCCTGATCGTTTTATAGTGTTTACTTAGCCGCTGTGGAGAGGAAGAAGAAAACCCATACCCAATACTGGTTAACACGTCAGTAGTGCCCAAGCTAGCAGAGGAGCGGGGTAGACTAGGGTCTTTAAAACAGTTTGTGGTCCAGGCTTTGCGGAACAGAGTTGAGAGAAACAGATCGGTCGGAAAATAGTGTCCCAGATGAAGGAAAGAACGGCTACAACTCAGAAGTGACCTCAGCCTTCCCACAACACCCATTCAGGACAACTCCCACAGCGGCCGGTCCCACTGCAAGGGACTCCATCAGGCGCTTCGGATTGGTCTAGGGAGGCCCTCTCTGCTTGGGCTTGCACAAACAGTATGGCCACATCGCCAGTAGAAGTGTTCCTTGAACATGTAGGGCTAGAGCCAGGGTTAAACTACCGACGCAGCTGTAGACGGGCGCCCTGTGGCGTGCGACAGAAGCTAAAGCCCATACGTGAGGGCTATGGACCTCTATTTAGCCAGCAGTCCGCCGTTATGGAAGCCGAGTTAGAAGGCCAGGAGACTACGTTTTTTGCTAGTTGGATACAGGGTCAGAGTGCACACTGATGCCCATGGAGTTCTTTAACCACAACACCACCATTGAGCGACAACCTTTAGGCAACATGATGGAGCCGGAAGGATGGCAGCGTCTAATTAGGCTGACAGCAGCCAATAATGGTGAAATGGACGTGCAAGGGATAGTCTGGATGCAAGTACCGACCTGTTGGGGCAAGGACATAGGCAGGAAGGGTGTGGGTGATAGTGGATCACCATCTCACCGGGGGATGGATGTTATCACTGGGTATGAATGTGCTCAGAGACTGGATCACCATCTCTAAGGCTAAAGAGGGACCAAAGATATGGAAGGGGCAACCACTGGCACGGCCGACTCAGAAGGTTCTACAACAGATGGTTAGGAGCTTGCAGTCTGCGAAGAGCCCCCACATGCCGGTTCAGGCCCATTGGGCAGGTGTAGGTGACGTCGAAAGTCCCTCTGATCAAATCCCGCCCGACAACGAACAGGTATTGATTTTGCCAGGTGAGGAGCCGGACGGAAGTTGAATGGGACTGGAAGTTCTTGATTAGAACCAGTCTCACAGAAGGGCACAAAACCGTCCACTGGTAAGCTCGGTCCCTTGCCACCGTGAAAAATGGGTTTTGTGTACCTGTGAGTTGCCTCATTGTCATGGGACAGCGAGGTTAACCATTCCCACAAATATTCTGTAGTAGCTGAAGTCTACGTTCCCGGAGACAGATATCTTCTGGCGGGAAGGACTTTTTACGCTATTGCCTGATCAAGAGGTCGGCCTGGATCCTATGGCAGTAGGGGTGCCGACAGAGTGAACCTCCAACAGCGGAAGGGAATGGCCGTGTGATCTTGGCCAAAATGGGGGTTGACCTCTGGGCTCTTACTCCGGGAAGGCAAAACAACAGTTGTGAGAAGAACCTTGGGAATTTCAGGAGGCGTTCTACTAGACATGATGAAGATTCGGGTGTGCTTTCTTCCATTGAGCACGAAAATCCCCTACGGGCAAGCTATGCCCAATCAGAGAAGTTTACGGCAAATCCCAACCAAGATTGTTCCAGGAAGTGGAGAAAGATATTGTGGCCAGCATGCGGAGAAACGGGTGATCCATGTGAGAGTCAAGTCCCTGGCTGCGCGGTGGGTCTTGGTGCGAAAAAAGATGGAAGTTCAGTTCTGTGTAGATTTACCCGAAATCTGAATACCAGATGTTCGTGATGCCTATCCACTCCCACGGATTGATGAATTCGCTGTCCGCCTACTAGGTATGCAAAGTTTTTCTCGACTATTGATTGGCCAGAGCGGATACTCGGCAGCGGTACAGTGGCCTAAGAAGGACAGGCAAATAAAGACAGCCTTTATTTACCTATGGGGCTCTATGAGTTCTATCGGACTGCCAATTGGCCTGTCTAATGACCAGGGACATTCCAGAGGCTGATGGGCACTGTCTGGGGGATCTTAACTGTGAGTCAAGGTGATGAATCTAACTGGACGATGTAGTGGTGTTCGGGTACTCCTTTGATGACATCTTCAGAAACTGCGGCAGGTATACTGGAACGATACGGGACCACGGGCTCAAGATCAAGCCTAAGAAAAGTGTCATACTCTTCAAACAGCGGATAGAGTACTTGGGGCTTGTGGTCACCACGGAGGGGGTACGCCGCGCCCCAGTAAGGTGGATGCAGTTCAAAAGTGGCCTCGGACCGTGTTACTCTACGAGAGTACAGCATTTCTGGGACTGGGCCGGATATTACCGAAATGGAGAGTATAACCCCGCTGTTCGCTCATCTGACAGGTCCTTAAATTGAGCTAGTGAGAGGGTCACGGCTGGGGGGGCCCAAAAGAAATCGCCCCTATTGAATGGGGACCACAGGCAGCAAAAAAGCTTTTGAGCTCAGTGAAAGGGGCGCTGACCAGTGCTCCGATTCTGGCCTAATGACAGTTCGATACTCCTTTCTGTTTGTATACTGATGGGAGTCTACATGGGTTGGGGGCTTGCTGTCCACAGGTCCAGGAAGGGCGAGGAGAGGAGTTATTGCCTATGCCAAGTCGGTCTTTGAGGAGAGCCAGAGCGCAATCCCGACAATTATAGTCCTTTAATGTTGGAACTATTGGCCCTTGGTATGGGCCCATGACAGAAAGTTTGCTGAGTACCTGAAAGGTGCCCAGGGTGACCGTCATGACGGGACAACAATCATTGGATATTTGGAGAATGCCAAAGCTTGGAGCCCGTGAGCAGAGATGGGTGGCCCGACTCTCAAGTACCAATTCCACATTTAGTCTCCGTTCAGGGGAGGGAAAAATGGTTAATGCCGTGCCTCTCTCGGGTTCCAGTTAGTACTACCATTCACAGTATGACGAAGAGTTAGAAGACACTGAATGGCCCCGAACTTGGTCGGTTTCCTATGTTCCAGAGATTGTGGCACACTCAAGTGGGGTGGCGTTCTGGGATGCCGATGGTTTGGAAAAGACAGTGACTGATTGGCAGAGGGGTCAAGATGGTTCGCAAAGATATAAGGAAGAGTGAAGGGAGTGGGTCCGGTCTCTGGGTCTGGCCCCAGCCAGAAGAGCGGGCCCAGCCTGGATGAGGAGGGGCAAGTTGTTGAAGGGCAGTGGATAAGCTGAGTGTTTCCCTGGGTCTCCTGTGCCGCACCATCTATTACAATCAGAGTTTGCAGCACCGACAACAGATTGTTATCCCATGTCATTGGGACCAGAGGCCTGCTCGGGAAGTCATGAAGAGAGGGGAACGGAGACGCACATTTGGGAGTGACAAAACCTATAAGTGGCTTCTTCGACTGTGTACTGCCCCTCATGACTTGTTAAGCATGGTGATCTGAAGCTTGCCCTAAGTGTAGTACCTGTGGGTTAAGTAAAGAGCAGCTGAACAGCGAGCTTCCCGTTCAGACAAATCCTGGACATCTGCAGCCCCTAGCAGTCTTGTTGTTGGAATAAGTGCAGATTGGGTACACTCTACCTCTGCGGAGTTCGTACTTTTTGGTCATGACAGACCAAGTTTATAAGTATCGGTGGCTTCCCCACTAGGATCAGACTGCTGAGTCTGCTGCTGAGGCGGGGTCCTGCAAGCACTTTATTCAGGTGTTTGGGTGCCCATACACGGAGGGATACATTCCGACCAAGAGAGGGCATGTTTTCCAAGGGGGCTATAATGAGGCGAACTGTTCCAGTTTTGTATGGGATTGAGCGTATCCCGTACTACTCGTATCATCAGCAGGGGAACGGAGCTTTGTGAGCTAGCTTTTAACAGCACCTTTCCAGATGCTGCACGACTTTTAGAGGACAGCCAGGAAGGCTAGGTGGCCTGAGTACATGCCTCGATCTGATGTGGGCCTATAACAATAGGGGTGCACAGTACCCACAGGTTACTCCCCACACATTGCTGATGTTCGGGAAGACCGGGGTCATGAGATGAGGATCTTCAAATGGCCCAGTCCGACAGCACCACCCACCGACCATTCCACGGACTGGGACCCAGGAACACCGCCGCCGACTGCGGCATGGTGCTCAAGGTTTGTAGGAGAGTGTCTGAAAACAAGTGTGCACCCTATAAACCCGCAGGCCCGTGCGAGAGGACAGTTTTGCCCCAGGAGATAGCGTCATGGTCAGGAGTAAGAGGCCATCTGGGAAGTTGGATGGGAGTGGGAGGCGTTCCCAGAATGTGGTCAAGAGAGGGTGGACCCTGCCATCCAGTCTACGAGGTAGAGCGATAGGGACAGGGGGCCGTATCACGAAATCTGCACAGAAATATGTTGAGGCGCGCGTGAATTTTGAAGTGCCTGAAAACTACGCCCCGAATTACCTTAACTGTCCAGCAGCCTCCCTTAGTTGAGGAATGGTGGGCTGTCTCAGTTTTCCGGGTTGTCAAATGAGGTTCCAAGGATGTGTCTAGCTTGCACCTAGAGAGGAGACTGGGGCAAGTCAACAGGTCTCCCCCCCAGGAGATGGGCGCACTGAAGACCCTGAGCCTTTAAGCCTCACGTAGACACAAGGTCCAACGCTGGTGTACCACCCCGCGCTATGCGCAAGACGAGTTTGTGTGGGGGAGGGTTGTCGGAGGGACGCCAACTTCTGAGTGGGGTGGTATGTGGGATAGTGGAACAGCCGCATTGTATTTATCAGTAAAATATATGTGTGATGTATTATTGAAATAGCATTCTGTTTGATCATTCTGGCTGTTTTGGCCACAAGATGCAACTTGTCTTCTGAAACTGTTGCATGCACAAATGATAGGACTGTGACTTAGAGATGTGACTAGAGACATGAGGTAGCGGGCCATTTTGTTGGGAAAGGATGGAAAACACAAAACAGAGAAGGCAGGAGGGGAACAGATGCTGCTGAAGATTGACTGCTCCCTTGGGCTTTAAAAGTGTGAGAACCCCCAGAGAGAGTGGAGTGTAACTAGTGCGAATTGAAAGCTGTTGTCAAAGAAAAAGACCAACCAATGGAAAGGACCCTCTGCAAAGACTGAAGAGGAGCGGGGACACTACAATTTGGCAGCAGGGAACATCCCTCAGAAGGCTGCAACTGCCGCCATCGAAAAGGTCTACTTCACGGGTCAAAGAAAGCGTGCACGCCAACTAAAATAGGAGACTTGCTGTGCAGGCCTGTTAGTCTAGTTTAGAAAGATTTGGTTTCAGGCCATAGGGGTTTATCCAATACGCCACTATTCAGGACATTGGATGGGGAACTTGTTATAGCGCTGTTTTTTATGCAACGGTTCGCAGTGAGAGGATCTTGTTTTATGTTGTATATAGTCTGGGGTTAGCGGGTAGAGTGCATTACATTGTAAGCGTCCTGTGCCACACCGCCGCGTGCTTTTGAACTGCACCTCACACGAAAGAGTTCATGTCTTGTATGGTATTAAAGGTTAGCGGTGGGGTGTTCGGCCTTTCTGACCCCAGGAGTAGGTAAAGTGATTGGTGCATCCAGAGGACACACTCTCGCAGCGCGCTGTGCGGCACAGGGGCCTTGGTCACTACCTTTGTCATTGTAGGTTTGGGGATTTGATACAATGCTTTTCTGAAAAGTTCCAGTAAACTATGGGTTGAAATGGTGTTGGGAGTCGTTTTTCTTCGTCCGTACCTTGCTGTATTCGGGAATCCTTACCTACGGTTGCTCGGCTATTACAATCCGATCGGCAAACAGGCATACGCTGAGGCGCCGATCGCTGGTGCCGGCAGTGTGATCCGCTTTCATGATGATCACCGCAGGCGAGATGGTATATGGAGATCCACACCAGGGAGCGGAGTCTAAGAGGCCCCCGGTCTTCACCGGAGCCCGCCGCAAAGGACAGACATTGCTGCGGGGAACCCCCAGGTCGCTACCCCTGACGTGGCTAACTGCGGTGACAGCCGAGGTGCAGGACAGGAACTCCAGGCACAGAAGCGGTGATTGACGGGTACATCCGGAAAACATATGCAGAGCAGGATACAGCAGGAATAAACGTACAGATAGCAGGATACAGCAGGATACAGAACAGGTGCAACATCAGGACATAGCAGGATACAGAACAGGTGCAACATCAGGACACAGCAGGATACAGCAGGATACAGAACAGGTGCAACATCAGGACACAGCAGGATACAGAACAGGTGCAACATCAGGACATAGCAGGATACAGCAGGATACAGAACAGGTGCAACATCAGGACACAGCAGGATACAGAACAGGTGCAACATCAGGACATAGCAGGATACAGAACAGGTGCAACATCAGGACATAGCAGGATACAGCAGGATACAGAACAGGTGCAACAACAGGACATAGCAGGATACAGAACAGGTGCAACATCAGGACATAGCAGGATACAGAACAGGTGCAACATCAGGACACAGCAGGATACAGCAGGATACAGAACAGGTGCAACATCAGGACACAGCAGGATACAGAACAGGTGCAACAACAGGACATAGCAGGATACAGAACAGGTGCAACATCAGGACATAGCAGGATACAGCAGGAATAAACGTACAGATAGCAGGATACAGCAGGATACAGAACAGGTGCAACATCAGGACATAGCAGGATACAGCAGGATACAGAACAGGTGCAACATCAGGACATAGCAGGATACAGCAGGATACAGAACAGGTGCAACATCAGGACATAGCAGGATACAGCAGGATACAGAACAGGTGCAACATCAGGACATAGCAGGATACAGAACAGGTGCAACATCAGGACATAGCAGGATACAGAACAGGTGCAACATCAGGACATAGCAGGATACAGCAGGATACAGAACAGGTGCAACATCAGGACATAGCAGGATACAGAACAGGTGCAACATCAGGACACAGCAGGATACAGCAGGATACAGAACAGGTGCAACATCAGGACATAGCAGGATACAGCAGGATACAGAACAGGTGCAACATCAGGAAAACAAACCGGATACAGCAGGATACAGAATCAGGTGCAACACAGGACAAGCAGGATACAGCCAGAGAACAGAAAAAGGTGCCAAAACCCTCAGAATCAGCAGGATACAGAACAGGGGCAACACCCCCCCATCAGACATACAGGATACAGAACAGGTGCAACATCAGGACATAGCAGGATACAGCAGGATACAGAACAGGTGCAACATCAGGACACAGCAGGATACAGCAGGATACAGAACAGGTGCAACATCAGGACATAGCAGGATACAGCAGGATACAGAACAGGTGCAACATCAGGACATAGCAGGATACAGAACAGGTGCAACATCAGGACATAGCAGGATACAGAACAGGTGCAACATCAGGACATAGCAGGATACAGCAGGATACAGAACAGGTGCAACATCAGGACACAGCCGGATACAGCAGGATACAGAACAGGTGCAACATCAGGACATAGCAGGATACAGCAGGATACAGAACAGGTGCAACATCAGGACATAGCAGGATACAGAACAGGTGCAACATCAGGACATAGCAGGATACAGAACAGGTGCAACATCAGGACATAGCAGGATACAGAACAGGTGCAACATCAGGACACAGCAGGATACAGCAGGATACAGAACAGGTGCAACATCAGGACATAGCAGGATACAGCAGGATACAGAACAGGTGCAACATCAGGACATAGCAGGATACAGAACAGGTGCAACATCAGGACACAGCCGGATACAGCAGGATACAGAACAGGTGCAACATCAGGACACAGCAGGATACAGCAGGTTACAGAACAGGTGCAACATCAGGACATAGCAGGACACAGCAGATACAGAACAGGTCAACATCAGGACATAGCAGGATACAGCAGGATACAGAACAGGTGCAACATCAGGACATAGCAGGATACAGAACAGGTGCAACATCAGGACACAGCCGGATACAGCAGGATACAGAACAGGTGCAACATCAGGACATAGCAGGATACAGAACAGGTGCAACATCAGGACATAGCAGGATACAGCAGGATACAGAACAGGTGCAACATCAGGACATAGCAGGATACAGAACAGGTGCAACATCAGGACATAGCAGGATACAGCAGGATACAGAACAGGTGCAACATCAGGACACAGCAGGATACAGCAGGAGCAACATCAGGACATAAACAGGATACAGCAGGATACAGAACAGGGGCAACATCAGGGCCCTAGCAGGATACAGCAGGTTACGGAACAGGTGCAGAGACAGTAGACACCACAGACAAGGTGGTCAGGAGCTCTGGTGGACTGCAGGAACTGGACCGGCATCTCAAGGGTTAAGTCCCAAACAACAGACCTGAGATGCTAGCAGGAGCTCAGATGGAACAACCTCTCAGCATGAAGCTCCGCACAACAATGCACAATGGACTGACCCTGAAGCAGAGACAGGAACTTCCTCTTATAGCCAGGGGTCACAGGTCAAGACGAAGGTGAACAGGACAAGGATCAATAAAGGGCAGGAAGCTGTCGCGCGCCCTAGGAGGCGCAGAGCACGTACAGGACCCCAGGAAGCAGGAGAAACAGGACAGGCAAGTACAAGGAAGGCACGACACGCTGGCGGTCCATGGCAGGGGACCGTGGCGCGAACCGTGCCAATTGGTAATGGACACATATTGCAAAGTGACTTGTTTTGTAAGATCTTGAACATAAAAAGCAAACTTTGTAGTGAGACGACCTCCTTAAGCTGCAGGAGACCAAATGAACAACCCTGCTCTTCCCCCAGTCCCAGAGATGCCTCTCCCCCATCCCCAGTCACCGTGCTGCCTCTTTCCCGGTCCCAGTATTGCCTCTACCCTGATCCTCAGACCCTGCGGCACCTCTCCTCTGGTTCTCAGCCCCACAGCATAAATCCCCCATTCCAGTGCCGCCTCTCCCCAGGCCTAGCGCCACCTCTCCCCTGGTCCTCAGACCCCGCGGCGCCTCTCCCCAGTCCTGGCGCCACCGCTCCCCCTCCCA
>JAODAL010070430.1:0-15928 GCA_025379985.1 Phyllomedusa bahiana | reverse complement strand
TAAAGCGTTAAATGCCAACGGCGCGGTTGTCTAAATTCAATGGGCGGTCAGAAATCAATTAAATTTTTTTTTTTTTTTTAAAGAGAGGACAACCCCTGTATGCACAGTGCGCCATTTATTTCTCACTATTTCAGTTACAGAAATAATATGTATTAATAATATCTATACACATAATTCTAGTTTAGATCTGTTCCATCTCTACTGTTTTCAGACAATTAAAAGAAGCATAAAAAATTTTATAAAGAAGACGGAGATAAATTTGTTTTACTGTTACTTAATTGCCTATAAAATGTTTACATTTTTGCCTCCATTGGAAATGCCTGTTCAAGAAGAGCATAAAGGTTAAATCAATTCTCTCCCCTCCAGCATTTCACTTTTGATATGGAATGTAAAATGTGCCAGTAATTTTGTTTTACTACACAGAGAATTGTTCCTCAACACTGAAAAAGATAGTTTTACTAGAGAAATAAGTTGTAAAGTTGTATAATTTCAGAATTTCAGTATAAGCTGAAATGAGCAAGAAGTATAATGGTATTCTATTATGGTGATAATAATTACAACAGGGGACTTCCTAGGCATAAACACAGAACCTAATGGTTAACATTACAGGCCTCATTCTCAATTATTATTATTTATTTTACAGTGCCTTTAGTTCCAGAGCGCTGTACATTTGAGGGGGGTGATCTCATATACTGTACATAACCTATGTCAAACAAGCACAAAGGTGACAATAACTAACAACTGGTACAGAGGGAGAGAGGGCCCTGCCCTTGAGCGCTTACAGTCTACAGGGATACATATTCTGTTCATTTTACTTTATTAGCCAGCCCTCTTATCTTTATATTGAGACTCTGCAATCATAAATAGGCACTAAATCTAGAAAATCTTGCATTCTTAGAATCTAAAAAACTCTTGTCCAAAATTGTCAAAATTAGGGTTATGTAGTTAAGAAAAAAGACAGCACTGGGATGAACTAATAGATACATATAAAAATATCAAGGGTAAAAATAGAGATCTGTCTCATGGTCAATCTGGACTGTATCTAGAACAAGGGTGCTACATGTAGAGTAAAGATGGCTTCTACACAAACATAGAAAGGAATTCTTGACTGTAAGACCAGTGAAGCTGTGGAAATCTGCTGGAAAAAGTTGTCATGGTGAGCTCACTAAATGAGTTTAAACAGGGCCTGAGCGCATTCCTAGAGTGCAATAATAGAACAAGTTATAGTGACTAGATTTCTGGAGAAGGGTCATTGATCCAGAGATTTAATCTGATTGCCAGATTGGAGTCAGGAAGGATTTTTTTCCTAAAATGAGAACAATTGACTTACACCTCGTAGGGTTTTTGCCTTCCTTGAATGATAATAGGCTAAACTGGATGAACATATGTCTTTTTTCAGCCTAGCAAACTATGGTATGTAACTATGAAAACTGTCATGTTTGTGTACCTGAGAAGTAGCACTATTTATACAGCTGGTAAATAGCAGTTTTCCCATTTGTATGCTCTATCTCTAGTTTTTAGTTGTCCTTGAGCTAGTGGGTGAAGACCAGCAGCAATGATATCTCCAATACACCGCACACTCATACAAAAACCCACACACAATGAAGGATTGGGTGAAATCTAACTAGAGTGCCTTTGTGTCACTCTGCAGCTAACTCTTCCTCCCCTTCCCTCTCCATAGACCCCTGAGGGCAGCTTATCACCTGTTTATTTACAGACTTTCACAGTAAATAACGAGTTTCACTTGCTACTGTAAGTGTAAAGAGAGGTAATTTTCTTTGATAAGATGTAACATCTAGTATACTATATTTTTTGCTTAATACCAAGTTTGTTGGTAGGTTAGTTGAAAAAAGCAGCATCAAAGGATTCAAGATGCAAAAATCTTCCTATGAGGTCAGGAACATAAGGAACGTGCATTCACTCTGTGTATTCAACTCCGTGTTTTCAGTCTGCTAAATAGTTTAGATTAGCTTAGAAGCTTCTCTGAAACTGCTAGCAGGAGATTTATCTAAAGTAAACAGCAGTAACTACTAACTTTTGTCTGAAAGTTCAGATAACTCACATGCTCTCACTTTGGCTGCAGCGACCTGTGTTATGACGCCCCTCCCTGCTATCACATAGAACAAACAGCAGGGGAAAAAGAGTACACAGGTCGGTCACTGGGGGAACCAAATAGAGCCGGGAAGGTGATAAAATCATTTGTAGATCCTTAACAAAAAAAGATGAACAAAGCAATATATCTGGAAAACGTCTTCATTTAGTGTTCCCTACATTTTGAAAGCTATTATTTGCAGCGAAACAACCCCTTTAAGTCTTGGCCATCTTAGACCATAAGGCCTTGATACGATTGCATCTTATGCACTTCCTAAAGGTTTATTCCTGTGTGCTCCCACTTCATTGGTGAGTAACAACCAATCTGTCACGGCACACGTTATTGCCATGGTTAATCCCTTTAGCCTGTCGACACACCCAGGGAGAAGCCTGGCTGATGAGCACAGGATTGACAGCCCGGCTTCGAATCGGCTCAGAGGGTGCGTCGCACAGGCCAATAGAGGAGCCTGGAGGCCGCACCAATCAGCTGCTGGGGCGGTGTCCGGGCGCCTCATTTAACCCCTTTAGGACCCAGCCAGTTTTGGCCTTACTAACACAGCCCTATTTTTGAAATCTGGCATGTGTCACTTTATGTAAGAATAACTTTTTGATACTTTTACGTATCCATGTGATTCTGAGATTGTATTCTCGTGACACATTGTGCTTGAAGTTAGTAAGAACATTTTATCCATACAAGCCTTGTTTTTTTTGTGAAAAATATCAAAATTTCATGAAAAATCTGTGATTTTGAAAGTTTAAAAATTTCTGCGTGCAAGACAAATAATTATTCACCACAAAATAGTTTATAACTAGCATCTACCATATGTCCACTATAGGTTGGCATCATTTTTTAAATGTCCTTATTTTATATATATATCATTAGAGGACTTAGAAATTTAGTAGTAATTTCTCACATTTTCAAGAAAATTTGCAATATAAATTTTTTTAGGGACCAGTCCAGTTCTGATGTGGCTTTGAGGGGCCTGCATGTTAGATACCCCCATAAATGATGCCTTCTAAGAAACTAGACCCCTTAAAGTATTTACAACAGTGTTTAGGAAGTTTGTTAACCCTTTAGGTATTTCACAGAAATTAAAGCAAAGTGGAGGTGAAATTTCAAAATTTTACTATTTTTGCAGATTTTCAATATTTATCCATTATTCACTGGAATACGGTAAATATGACTAGGTAAATGCAATGTAATATCATTTCCCCCAGGTCTTCCATTTTTAGAGATATCCTATATGTGGCCCTAGTGCATTATTTGGCTCAACCATAAGCCCCAGAATAGGAGGAGCACCTACTGGACTCTGGGGTCTCATTTTCAATGCAATTTTATTTAGGCGCCATTTCCGGTTTGAGGACCTAAGGTGCTAAAACTTAATAAACACCCCTAAAAAGACCCCCTATTGGAAACTACACCCCTTAAGGTATATATACAGGTGTGTAGTGAGTATATCGACCCCACAGGTGATTCACAAATTTTTTTTTTAGCATTAGGCTGTACAAATAAAAAAAAAGTGTTTTCCAATAATCTGCAATTTTAGCTTAAAATGTTTCATATGTACAAGGTATCCTGGAAAAAAGAACCCCAAAACTTTGTTAAGCAATTTCTTCCAAGTTCGGCATTACCTTACATGTGGGTGTAAACTGCTGTTTGGGCGAATGGCAGGGCATACAAGGGAGGGAGCGCTATTTGGCTTTTGGAACGCAGATTTTGGTGGGGCCATGTCGCATTTGCAAAGCCCCTAAAGTACCAGAACAGATGAAACCTTCCAGAGGTCGCTCCATTTTAGATTCAACACCCCTCAGGGATCTCATCTAGGGGTGTACTGTGCATTTTGGGTGCACAGGTGTTCCATCGTTTTTTTAGCATTGGGCCATGAAAATGGGGGGGAAAACGCAGTTCCACCATTGTTTTTTTGGGCTTCAATTTTACAGCGTTTGCCGTGCACTGTAAATAATGTGATAACTTTACTATGGGGGTCGGTACAAATGCAATGGTATAAATTTTATATCGTTTTTTATGTTTTATTACTTTTACACAATAGAAATAGGTCTATAAAAAAATTGCGTGTTTATGTTATCCTATTCTGACAGTCATAACTTTTTTATTTTGCTGTGTGCAGAGCTGTGTAGGGCCTTTGTTTTTTTGCGGGGTGAATTGAAAGCTTTTATTGGGACCATTATGGGGTGGGATACAAACACTTTGTTCACTTTTTATTAAGGTTTTTGTGAGGCATTTTGAACAAAATACAGCAATCCTGGTAGTGTTTTTTATTTTTATTTTTTATAGCGGTCACTCTGCTTAGATATGACAAAGCTAGCTTTACTCGCAGGTTGATACGACTACAGCAATACCCAATTTGTATATTTTTTTTATTTTTTACTGCTTTTATACAATAAAAACACTTTTATTCGAACAGGAAAACACATTTTTTCATTGCCATAGTCTGAGAGCCATAACTTTTTTATTTTTCTGTGTATGGAGCTGTATACAGGCTTGATTTTTGCGGGATGAGTTGATGTTTTTATTTTTTGGGGGGACAAGACTTTTTGATCATTTTTAAATCCTTTTTTGGAAGGCAGAGTGAAGAAAATTTCTGCAATCCTATAGTGTTTTTTATTTTTATTTTTAACAGCGCTCACTGTGCAGTATCCATAATAAGTTAGCTTTACTCTGTGGGGCGATACATTATGGCGATAAACCCCAATTTATATAGTTTTTTTTTATGTTGAAAACACTTTTAAAAAAAAAAAAGTGTTTTTAGTGTGTAAAAGAATATTTATGCCTCGCTATCTTCTGAGAGCCATAACTTTTTTATTTTTCCGTATACAGAGCTTTGTTAGGACTTTTTTTTTTTACGGGATGAATGGACCTTTTAATTGTACAACTTTGGCGTTTATAGGCGTTTTTGATCACCTTTTATTCCATTTTATGTGCTGCGGGATGAACAAAAAATCTAGTCTGTGATAGTTTTTTTTTTGTTTTTTTTTTTTTACGGAGTTTTACCGTAGGGGAAATTAACATAAAAGATTTATAGGGCAGGTCGTTACGCATCCGGCGATACCAAAAACGGGTACTTTATTTTTTTGGGTCTTTTTTGGGGCGATTGCCATTTGTAAAGGGGAAAAGGGCGGGGCACCCTGTTTTATTTTATTTTTGTGTTGTGTTTTACATGTTTTTTCACTTTTTTTAATTTTTTTTTTCTTTTTTTTACATTTTTTTTTTACTTTTCACCATAGGGGGATTTGAATGAGAGATCTTTAGATCCTCTCATTAATAGGAATCAATGCACAGCTTGTTGCGTGCACTGGTTTCCTATGACAACTGTCAGTCACGATGCCGGGCCATGCCCACAGGGCACGGCCGGGCATCGTGACGTCACAGACTACCCGGAAGGCATTCTATGCCCTCCGTGCAGTCTGTCAGAAGGCAGGAGCTGCACGGATCGAGCGATCCTTTCAGTTTTTTCGCAGACAGAGACCAGGAGGAGCGATCTCCTCCTGCGTCTTTCTTTGTTATTGCGACCGATGGTCGCGATAATTAAGGGGTTAACCACAGCCCCACCCCCTCCCCCGGGAGTGATCGTGGGTCGGGGCCGACGCTGTGGGATGTCAGCCGTAATATACAGCTGACACCCCGCGCCGATCGCGCGAACTCTGCTTTAGAGTTTGCACGATCCTCAGGACGTATGCATACATCCAGGGTCGTTAACCCCCAAACCACCTGGACCTATACATACATCCAATGTCGTTAAGGGATTAAACCTGCTCAGTCTTCCTTTGCCTGTGAAAGGTTATCCCTTGCTTTTCCCCTTGTTTTCTTGTGTGTTTGTTACTCTGGTTTACCTGACTTCGGCTTGCTTCCTGACCACGTTCTCGTCTTTTGATTTTGTACTGCGTTACCGTCCGTGTTTTGACCCTTGGCTAGTCTCTAGTTATTCTTCTGGTTTCTGATTCTTGGCTGTTACGTTCCCGACCGTTACCGATTCGGACTGTTTGACTCTGCTTTCCCCTGACAGCCCGCACTTAGTAGCATAGGGCTTGTCGTCCAGTTGGGGTCTGCCATCTAGGGCAGCACGCCAAGTAGGCAGGGACAGTGGGCTGGGTGGCAATCAGGGCCCACTGCATCTCCTCTGACGTGACACAATCTTCGTGAATTTTATGTATACACTATTAAATTCAGTTATGTTGCACTGTTTATTCTCTTTTAACCACAGTGTGATATACGATATAAGATGACATTAATATTATTAAAATGGTGGATACATTTTACAGAAACTTACAATATACCAGAAAAAAAAGAACTTTGCACATTGTAATTTTACATCTCAGGATGTTCCTGCAAAGTGAATATGAGAGTTATTAAATCAAGGAATATTTGTTATTTCACACAAGTGCCTAGTAATGATAAGATAATTCAGGTGCATAAAAGTACAGGTGCAGGGGATTCTTAAGATTCATTTGCCAAAGCAATCATGACACAATTATGACAGATGCATGTTAAGTTAACTCTTGAGAAAGGGAAACAGACCTTTTCACAATTCAAAGAAATCTGGCCCAGCAGATGTTACATGTGTTTAAGATAACCCAGCAATCACTCTGCATTAGCGGCATAAAAGTGGGCGCAATGAGCTTTGCTCCCTCAACCTTACAACAGTTTTCATTTACTCAGATAACAAAGTATCAGCTCTTTTCTTTGACAAGTAAATGTCAGCTTAGTGCAACTTAAATGACAACTACCTTGAAATTGAAAAAGTTCAGAATCCTATTCTCAGCATAATAATAAGGGTCTCAGTATGAATACGAAGCCCAGTGGTATCTTTTCCTGATAAAAAGGGGTGTAACTTGAAGATTTTGGGCTTGAATGCAAAATTTGAAACAGGGTCCGGCACCTACAATATGCCATTTAAAAAACTGGTGTCTTCTATTGGAGCAGATGAGCCCTTGGGCCCCTTGAAACACATGGCTAATAAAATTGATTGCCAACCAATATGTTCCCTTTTAGGCTAGGTTCACACGGTGTATTTGCAGGGCGTAATTACGCCCCGCAATTACGCCGTGTGGCTGAGGGCGGGGTGGGAGCTGGGGCGGGTGCGGGGGGCCAGCACCTCACCGGCTCATAGACTTGCATTACCAGCGGCGCGTATACGCCGCTGGTAATTCACATGTCACTTATCTCCCCCCTCGGCGTATTCGCCAAGCAGGGAGAGGAGACGTAATCCATAGTTCTCTATGAGAACTGTGGATTATTACCGTAATGACTTGGACGTATTCCAGCCGTAATTTGTGCACTCCGGCGCGTAATTACGGATTGACATACGTCCAATTTTAAGCAGTGTGAACATGGCCTTAGAATGCCATCAACCTTTCATATCTGCCTTTACACAGCGCTCATGTAGGAACCTGTATTTATCAAACACTGATGGCATATCCTATTAATATGTCATAAATGTGTATGGTGAGAATACCCCTTAAGGGGCTGAGACAATCAGCTGTCCATTTGTGGAAAGCCATAAGAGGACTGCCATAGAGGTCAATGAAACCCGTACTCCATCTGATTCTGTATGCATGAAGATATTCTCTTGTAAAAGATTACTTGTTGGGGAGATTACCCCCATTTTAACAGAGTAAGTTATTCTCCCCTAAAAGTACTCTTTTAGGGGAGAAAATCTTCAGATATACGGAGTCTGATGAAACCTGTGCAAAACATAAAGGATATGTAGCTATTCAGGAGCTATACAGCCTCCCATGTTCACTTTCCATAACTGTATGCATGAGCCCTAACAAACTATTTGCTAAAATAAGGTTCTTATATCATTCATAAACTACTAAGTATGGTTAGCGGCAAATATATCATAAGGGAACACGAAAATGTTGTAACAGTTTCCTGCAGCCATAAGTAGGGGGAGCTCAGTAGTTACAGATTTAGATGGCTCTCATTCCATACAATGCAAGCAATATGAAAACAGAGCTCCCTACATATAACTATATCATGAAATGAATTAGGACTACATTTTCGACCGAAAAATTGAATGCTGGATTTTAATTGTAATAAATGCATAAGAAATTTGGTGGAGCAGAGTGAGATTCATTCTGAGTTTTCTTATGGGGCCTTATGATATCTATGTACACGCTTAGATATAGTGGATTTAATATCCACTCATTCAAAGGGTGTTTATCAGGATTATTTTAAACATCCGATCAACCTACTACTGTGACAGAAATATTAAAGAATTAGTAAAGTAATAGATTAACGCACAGCTCTTATTTCATCAGGGCAGAAATCACTATTAAGACTTTTTTGGGACAGAGCATAAGACTAAACAAAATATTAAAGTTTAAGAAGCCAGTTAACATAATGTGTATGAATATCATGAATATGAGTTGAAGGGCTGTAACATAACACTCATAACCTTGTCTGACTTGGGAGTCCATTAAGAGATCGTAGAGCAAGGGAAAAAATCCCTAAGGGATATTAGTAAATGACCTCTTCATTCTGCAAGTCATTTACTAAATATAGTAAATCTATAAATTGTATAGCAGGTCAAAGGAAAAGCTTTCTCTTAATAAGGCAGATTGTATAACATGATCATTTCCCTGACAAAAAGGGAAAAAATCGATATCTTTGTTATTCTTAAATAAACACAATTGTTCCTAATGTTGCAGTGTTTGTCAGTAGGCAGAGTATGTATCACATTATAAGCCATACACAGGTTCCTGCAGGTGCAGATGTAACATTGTGCTACATTAGAGGTGCTTAGAAACATTATCAACAGTCAAGTATCCCAGGATCTTGTTGAAAATCTTGTACTTTTGGGTCTGGCCTTATTACTATGTGATATTATGTTTTTAGAGGGTTTTTTTTTTCTTTTTAAATGCAATCCATGCACTGAAAAGTTATCTCCTACATGTCTAAGATCTTATATATTACATACACATAAAACTCTTCTTTACTAGAGGAAAACCGGTACTGTATCTCTTATAGCATCTTCAGGTGCTGTTTTTAAAAGAAAAAATCCAACTCTTGAATCCTTAACCACACCATACTATACTATTACTGCACTGGGATGGAGCCGCCCCAGTAGCTTTACGTACACCGTATGCAACAGGTGTCATCTGTAACATCCAGCGGACACCCTTCTGCAATAGCAAGGATCAAGATATAAATCAAAACACAACTGCTAAACCTTTTAGATGTCATGTTCAATGTCTATATGTTCAATAGCTAAGTGGTTTTCCAGGGACTGTCTCTGTAAGCCCATTGGTGCCCCCCCACAGCACAATCGACCACTGCTGATGAGTTGTCATTACAGCTGAAGATGTTAAAATGGCTATGTACCAGTCCAGAGTGTATTATGCCTTGTCTTAGGCAGGACTGAATAGGCTTCACGTCAGTGTAACACTGACACTAATAATACACTGCAATACAGAAGCACTGCGGTATAAAAAATGAAAAAGGATTGTGGATTTAAGTCCTATACTAGGATTAAAAAAATGATAAAAGTCAGATAAATTTTTTTTCCCCGAGAAAAATTATTTTGTAAAACCTTCTCATTTTTCATTTCCCCGAAATAAATCCTACAAAAAATCACAGGCCATTTTTATTTTTTGGCCACACAGGCCTGCTGGGGGCCCCCCAAGAAAAAGCCCCAGATGGTGAATATATATCTTGGGAATCCAGGGTACATTCTCTGGATCCCTGGGTTGGTGCTGATTGTTTAGCTGCATTTGTGTGCTTAGGATTGAAAAAACATTTCAAAAAAAGCTGCAGGCGGGGTGTCCTAACATAGGCAGCGGGGATTATTTTGGGCATGTTTAAAAAGGGGGTTTTGAGGAAAGGCTAGATTTGGGTGGCCTCATATAATGTCATTTATTTGGACCAAGGCCTAATGCACTGCCTTTTCCGGGGGCCCAATAAGGCTGTTAAGAGGGCCCGGGAGAACCCAGTGTTTTTTTTAGTGAAAATTGGGTTACAAAACAAAATAATCAAGGGGGGGTAATTGAAACGGCTGAGTAGTGGACCCCAGGGACCCCCCAAGCGATGATACTAACCACCCCAAAGGGAACGGAATCAAGCCCCCCCCGGGTTTTTTTCCACCAGGCCCCCCGGGCAAAGCGGGAGGACTTGCAGCGGGTGAGGCTCCCCAGGCGCCCCCCCCTGACGTGCCCTTGCTTGGATGGCGGCCGAGGTGCAGCGAGGTACAGAACCCGTAGCCCAAAAAAAAGGGTAGTGTGGGCAGGCAGAATGTCGGGGAGGGGGCAATGGTTCGGGGTTTGAAAACGGGGAGGAAGGTCAGGGCGGGGCGGCAGGGTTCGGAGTCAGGAAACGAAAAGAAAAGGGGGTTGGTAAAACGGGGGGGGCGACAAATATGATTCGGGAAACGTTTTTCCCCTATGGCTCGGGGCAAAAAATAGATCCAGCGGGGAAAATAAACTGCAGAGCGGACCCTTAAATAGGGGAGGCTTCAGGCAGAAACCAATTTTTTGGGGACATTTGCCCCTTTTAAAAATTTAGGGAGAACGCGCGGGGCCCCTTTGGGAACGGGCCCCCGCAGCCGGGGCCGGCAGGAGCCCGGGGGGGGAAAAGGGAAACGGGGCCCGGGGTAAGTTGACCAGCAGGAGCGGACCCCCCGGCTCGCCCCCGGGGCCCAAGCGGCAGCCCCACCGCCCGGCGGGCGCCGGGAGGGGGACCACGGTGGGGCCCCGGGGCCCGCGGGCCAGAAAGGGGGGGTCCCCGGTACAGTACCCCCCCCCCTTAGGCCCCCCCCCCACTTCTTGGGCCCCAAAGGAATTAAAACGGAGGGGTTCTTGATTCAGGATGTTAGATTTGGGTTTCCCAGGACCTCTCTTTGGGCCGAACCCTTTTCCAATCTCCCAGAAAGAAACGTTAGGGTTTTTCCCATGTCCAAGATTCCTTTACCTAAAAAAACATAGGGGCCCTCGGGAAACCGGGGGACGGGGAAAGCGCCCCTCTGGGAAAATGGGTTCAAGACCAGGGGGCTTTAAGGGGGGGGGCGTGAAAGGGCATTGGGGATCCGGGGGGATGGAGGAAAAAGAGCTTATAGGTTTCCCGGGTTTTAAAACTGCGAAGCACTCTGAACGGACCCAGGAACCCGGCCCCAATTTAAAAATGGGGCCCTTTGGGAGGCGTTATTTTGTTTTGGCCGAAGCCAAAATTTTTCCCCCAAGGGGGAATGGGGGGGAGGGCCCTTCTACTCTTTCAGTTTGGGGATTTCCCAATGCGGGGCGGTTTTGCCTTGGAAAAGCTTGTCGGGTCTCACCCCAAAATGACCCCGATATCCTAAACCGGGTTGTCCCCCGGGCCGGGAACCCCGGGGCTGAGGCCAAGGGGGGGGAGGGCCGGGGGTTTACCCCAAAAGCCCAAAAGGTAAGGGGGAACGGCCATTTAGAGTCGGAGCCCCCGATGGTTTATAGGAGAATTGGGCCCCAAAGGGAAAGCATTTCGGGGCCTTCGTCCTGGGCGCCGGCCCACAAATTTGGTAGAAAAATCCCCTAAGATCGGTTTTAACTCTCCCCCATCCCCATTGGTTTGGGGTTTGGAAACGCTGATGAGAAGTCCATTTTTAATTTGAAAGCGGGAACACAAGGAAAACGCCAAAATTTAGGGGAAAAATTTGGGGACGCCTCGATGGGAAAGCAATGTGAAAAGGTTTAACCCATGCAGGCAAAAGATTTTAAAAAAAAATAAACCCGGGCCAACTGGGAGCAAAAAGGGAGACCCAGGCAGGGGCCCACAAAGGGGGGACCCCTTCGAAAAAACGGTCAGTGACCACCCGGGATGACCGATTTTCCCCGAGGAGGGGGAAGGCCGTGATGAAGCCCAAATCCCTTTGTGTGCCGGGAAAAAATCCCCCGGGAAACAGGCATAGGGACTAGGAGGCCATGGGCCAAATTGGCTTTGGAAAACCTTGTTTCGAGCACAAGGGAAAAGGGAGAAAAAAAAAAGTCCTTGAAATTTTGGGCCCAGAGTCGCCCCCAATAATGTCGGGAGTTTGGGGGCAAAGGTTTTTCGTTTTCCCCGGGGTTTGGCCCCCAAGAAGAAAACTATCCCCCCAACCCAGAATTCTCCCCCTGAGTGCGGGAGGGCACATAATTTCTGCCCGGAGGGCCCACTAACGGAGTTTTCCAAGGACCCAAACATGGACCTTTCGTTCGGTTTCTATGAAAAGCGGGGGACCCCGGGTTTTTCCCCCCCCGGTCCCTCAGAAGCACGGGGAGGGGCGTCCCCCTTTGGACTTTTTTCCCCTTCGGCCGGTCAAAAAAGGGGGATTTTAAAAAATAAAAAACAGAGAAAAAAAGGGGGACCCCCCGGGCCCTGGCGAGGATTTAAAACGCGGAGCCGTTTGCAGGTACTGGAATTTTTATGATCGTGAAGACTTTAAAAAACGGATGCGGGCCCCCCTCCAACAGATGTCCCCCCCTCCCCAAAGGGCCCAAATTTTTATGGCCAACATTTCCCGTTTCCCCAATGGCTTTAAATTTCGTTTTCCCGGAAGAGAAGGGGTTTTTAGGAAAAAAACCCCAAAGTGACGGCCCTTGCCTTTTTGGGGCCCTTCGGGGTCAACACCCCTGCTCCCACGGAAAAAGGGCACAACCCCCCCCCCCCCCCAAGGGCCCCCCTGAAGGGTTTTCTCTGGATCCGGGGGGAAAAAGATAGGGGGCAGGGGGAGAACGCAGCCTTCAGACGGGAGAACGCCTCTTCGGCAACGGAGCCCAACATTTTGGGTTGGCGTTCTTCCTTGGTGGGGAGCCACATGGGGGCCACCAACGTAGAAAAATGGGGGATGAATTCCCGGGAGTAATTGGCGAATTCCCAGGAACCCTTGAATCCCCCCGGGGACCGGCCCCGGGGCGGCCCTGCTGGTTTGCAGAGAGTTTTGCTGGGTCCTTTAAAAGGGCCTTTATCGGAGGGGCAAAGTAACCCCCCCGGGAAGGGAAGGCTGGCCCCCGGTGAAGCGGGGACTTTCCAGCTTAGCGAAAAGTTGGTTGTCCCCCAAAAGACGCAGGGAACCCGGCGTACCCTTTTCTTTTTCCGGAAAGGGTTTTATGTCGGGCGAAAAAATCAAAATGTCTTCCAGGACACAAGAAATTTGGGGTACAGCAAAGTCCCGAAATAAAGTCATTGACAACTCCTGGAATACAGCTGGGGCATTGCAAAACCCGAAAGGGGCATCACGCGGGTATTCAAAAAGCCCCCTCCTGTGTTGAATGCCGTCTTCCCCTTCATCACCCTCTCGAAAACCTGGGTGAGGTTTTTGGCTCCTCGCAGATTAATTTTTGGTTTAAAAAATCTTGGGTCCACGGAGGCGGTCGAAAAAAGCTCGGAAAACAGGGGGAAGGGGTTTTGCGTTTTTTCACCGTGATCTTTTTAAGGGCCTCTATAATCGAAAGCACGGACGGGGAAAAAGAACCGTCTTTTTTCTGAACGAAAAAAAAAAGCCGGCCCCGGCGGGGGAGGGGACTTGGTATAAATCCTTTCGCCCAAATTTTTCCTGTATATAGGCCGGGCATAGCCTGGGTTTTCGGGGACAGAGAAAAGGATAGACCCTAGAAACCCAAAAACCCCCCCGTGGGGGGGATTAACCCCGGGGAGGAGATCAAAAGGAAATCCTACGACCGATGGGGCGGTAACTTCCAGCCCCGCCCTTCCCCCGAGAATTTCAAAACTCCCAAAATCCAAGGAAGGGGATACCAGGGGAGGGGGGGTTTTAATAAAATTCCCCCGGGGGAGCCCGGAAATCCAAAAGGCCGAAACCCCAAGAGACACCAAAACCCTCCGTCGTTACCCCCCACAGGCAACATCAGTTTGGGGGAAAGGGGGGCTGAGCACCTAGGGACCCTCCCCCTACAGCCCCCTAGGGCGGGCGTTTTTCCGGGCCGCTTGAGGACGCTGGGGGGACAACTCCTGCGGAAAAGGCCAGGCTGGCGCAAATAAGGCAAAGATTCTCCACCCCGCGAACCCGGGGACTTCGGGGCTCCGACAAAGGTTTTGCCCGGTCCACTTTCATGGGGGGTCTTCAGTGGCAATGGGGGAGGGGGGTTGCGGAAAAAATCTTGGGAACTCAGGACCAGACGAGGGAGGCGGCGGGGTTTTGCCCAAATCCCCCTCCTGACGGAGGGGGTTTTTTCCCGCTGTTTGTTCCCAAAAACGCCCATCTATGCGAGTGGCAAATGGATGAGCTCACTCAACGAGGGGGGATCCTGGCTGGGTAGGCGTCCTTTTACTCTGCTCGAGAGCCATTTTTAAATGTGGCACAGAGAGCAGCGTTTATTTCCAAGAAGAGCTCGGAGGCTAGGGTGGGAACTGAAAAAGACATTTCCCCCCACGGGGGGGTCCCCTTGGGGTAGAAAGGGGTAGCGCCGCTCCGCGGGGGATGCTTTGCAGGGTCCTCAAAAAAAACCCGCGGGAAATTTAGGGGGGAAGGGCCCGTAATCTGCCCTTTACAGGGTACTCCGGTCCCCCAAAAAGGTGTCGCCCCGGCCAGGGCCTTTTCCCCGGGCGGGAGGGGTCAACCCAACGCCACCCTTTTTACCTTTAGAGGGGAAAATGGCCGGCCTCGCTCCCGGCATGGAGCCCCGCGTGATAAACCTCTAAAAGAGCTTCGAGTCTCCGTCAAACTTTGGGGGGTAGAGGGAGGCGGGGGCTTTTGGCCCACGGGTCCACGGGGAAAGGGGGGGGTAGAAGGAGCCCCCGGGGAAGAGGGGAGGTTGTGCTTGCTGGGGCCCAAAGGGGTTGGCGCATTTAAGGCGGGCAGCTGTTTCCCCGTTGTGACTTGGGTGCGCGATCCCGCTGCGACTGTCGGGGAAAAATGGTCGAAAATGAACCACGAGGCTTGGAAGCACCTTGGCCGGGTTTCCCTGGGTGGATTTTAACTGTAAACCCCTGAAATAAGGGGTCCACTGGAAACCCCCGCAAAACGATGATAGCTAAGCCACGCCGGGAACGGAAACTAAGTACCCCCGGTTTTCACCAGAGCCCCCCGCCCAAAACGGGTGGATTGCTGGGCTTTAGGCTACCAGGGCGTCCCCCCTGACGTGGAAATTGCTTGCGATGGCGGCCGATTTTTCAGGGGAAGGGACAGAATCGAAAATCCGAGGAAAAAGAAGTGTGGGCAGGGCAGAATGGGCGGGGCGGCGGGCCCTTGGTTCGTTTGGTTTGAGAACAGGCAGGAAGGTCAAAGGGGAAAGGGGGCAGGGTTTTGGAGTCAGGAAACGTTTGCCCAAAGGGGCTGGTAAAACGGTAGGGGGACAATATGATTCAGGAACGCTTTTCCTATGGGTCGGGGAAAATAGACCAGGAAAAGGGAAAGACTGCAGAGCGGGGCCCTTAAATAGGGGGGGCGTAGGCAGACAAAAAATTTTGGGGGCACTGTACCTTTTAAAATTTTTCGGGGAAAGCGCGCCGGAAACGGGTAGGAACGGGCACCCGCACCTGGCCGGCAGGAGCGCGGGCGGGGCAGGGGAAAGCCCGGGGGGGGGTAAATTTCCAGCAGGAGCGGGGCCCCCCCTTTGTCCCGCGGCCACGGACACCCGACCCCGGCAGGCGCCCGGGGGGGGGGACCAAAGGGTCCCCCGCGGCCCCCGGGCCAGAACCCGGGGGGGGCGGCTACAGTTTAATTTTTGCCCAAACTAAGAAAAAAAGTATAATAACAAAAAATTGGGGCCCTAGTTGCTCCAAAATTTGCAACCCCCGAACCCTCTCAATCATAATTTCCCGCCAGACCTCACTAAGGAAGCCCCGGCTGCTTGAGGTAAAACTCTGAAACCACCTATTCTGGCTCAGTCAGGAGGGAAATGTTTTGTCGTTTCT
>JAODAL010070429.1:0-15928 GCA_025379985.1 Phyllomedusa bahiana | reverse complement strand
AAAAAACTTGAATGGCGTACCACCTAGCGGTCAAGTTCCCTAAGGGGACTAAAAGTACAATTCAAATAAAAAAAAAAAATTTTTTTTACAAGATTTAAAAATATATAAGAAAAATACATTTATTTTTCATTTAACCCCTTTACGACACTGGACACACCCAGGAAACTTAGTCGGTAAGGTGTTCCTGCAAATGGACATATGGGTACGTCCAGGAGATGTACCGGCTCACAAGTGCATGGAATCAGCTGAATATTACTCTGGTCACGACCGATTAACCCCTTAGATGCGCCTGAAAGGGAGGAGCAACCCGGAAGCCTTTTGCTATGTACACACGGCTTAATTGCGGGACGTATTTCGCCCCGCAATTACGCCCTGCATAAGGGGGCGGAGGGAACCGGCAGCCCGCCGGCCCCATAGGCATTCATTATTCTCGGCGCCTATACGCCATGAATAATTGACATGTCACTTCTCTCCCCACTCGCCGTATTGTGCGAGCGGGGAGAGGAGACGTAATCCATAGTTCTCTATGAGAACTGTTGATTACCGTAATGACTAGGACGTATCTTGCCCCGTATTTAGCGCAGTATGGCGTGAAATACATGGCGAGATACATCCCAAAAAAAAACGTGTGAACATAGCCTAAATGTGCTTTCACACGGAGTGTTTTTTTGGTGCATTTTTTCCCCCCAGAAATACACACCAATTAATGCACCGTGTAAGGGTTTGTTCACATGGCGTCTTGGATATGGTTTTGTAACACGTAAAACGCATCCAAAAACATGCCACGAAGTGTGGTAAATTTTTCGATACGTTTCCTGGACTGCAAAAACTTGTTCCTATTGTTTCTATGGGCTTTTAAAGGGAAATTAAAGGGCCCAATTTTTAAATTTAATCCATTTTTTTGCAATACAAAAACTTATGTAAAATACGCATCGTCTGAACGACGATCCATATTTTACATTGAAATCAATGTAATCACACTTAAATATTGTTAAATATGTTTTTGGAAAGGTCCGTTTTTAAATAGGGGTTTTAAAAGTACCCCAAAAAACGGCTTTTAAACCAAGACCCAATGTGAACATCCCCCAAAAATTTTGTCCGGGCATGTTGATTGAAAAGTTAGAATGCTTTTTTTTTCTTTTTTTTTAACCTTATTTTTTTTTTAAAACTTTTTTTTTTTTTTTTTACTTGTAAAATTATTAAACCGATTGAAATACAAACTTTTAATTCTCTGCAAATTACACAAAAAAAAATTTTTTAAATTTGTTTTTTCCCCTGGTTTCATTAAAACATGTGCTACATTTTAATTATTAAATCAATTAACCTCAGTGATTGCTCAATGAAATCCTAGAACAAAACCGAAGGGAAAAAATTCTAGTTGTATAAACAGAGCACAGCGATATGTACAATCCAAGATTAACAGTCATTTTAGAGAAATCGCAGAAGAATGTTTTCTTGACAATTTACCTAATCCCTGACTGGAAATGACAGGAGTAAAATTTACACATAAAAGTCATGGATGAAGTAATAAACATCACTAAACTAAACGGTGTTCCTAAATATTTTTTATTTTTTTTGTTTTTTTTTAAATTTTTCCCTCCACATAAAACAGCAGAACAAAACCTTACGGGGACCCTCCCCCACCGGGCCAGTCATATTGCACAAAGGGATCTCACAGGCTTCCTGGCATCGCTCATTTCTTTCAGGGCTGAAATACAAAAAACCCCCTACCGTGGGGTTTCCATGAGGTTTAAACGTTAATGATTTAAAAAGGGGAAAAAAACCCAATATAACTCAAAAATCCATACTTTTTGGAAAAGGCAGGACATTTTAACCCATTTTTGTAGTATGTAACCTGCACTCAGGGCTTTCCAGATGGACTTCTCACATTTTCGTAGACCAGCTGTTGCAGGGTTTAGAGGTAAAGAGTGCATCTAGGGGGGAAATTAACCTTTTAATTCCCTTCATTTAAAGCGGGCCCAAAAAATTTTTTCTACACAGGGGGCTTCACTTTTCTCTTAAATTACCCAGGCCCAAAATGTGTACTGCTGAAAAGCAATTTTCAAAATTTTTTTTTTAACATTTGTGTATTTTTGAAAATGTTGCTCAACTAAGTTAAAACAGAAATTTTTAAACTGTATTTGAAAAGGGTGAAATTTTCAGCACGTTTTTGGGCTAAAAACTCAATGAGGGGCTGTATTTTTAAAGTGAATTCCGGGTCTACTGGCGTCCGGGAAAAAAGTGTGACATTCTTTTTTCCGGCGTTTACGGGCGGGGGAAAGTAATAGTAAAGGGGCAGCAGTTTTTATGCAGCACTAATGTTTTGCGCTAAAACCCCCGATAAAAAATGTCTAAAACATAACCTAATGTGCCCATAACCCATGACCCCACGTTTGCCCAATTTTTTTCAAGTTGTTTTGGGGGTTAAACCTTTAACCCTTTTCAGAGTTTTTCCCAAAAAGGGCCCTTTTTTCCTCTAGGGTATTTTTCCCCAATGCGCCCGCCAAACCATCACTTCCAGCTTCCCCAAGTTTACCCTTATGTCGGAGAAAGCAGGAAAACAACTTTTGGGGGCCCCTTTGTGAGGGCCATTTGGGGGGTTCCCCAAAAAACCCGGGGAGAAAACCCTGGGGAAACCCAAAGTACAAGGGATTTTTTAAAAAGAAAAAAAGCCAGGGCGAGAGAAAAATAAAATTTTAAATCTTGAAACCCACTCAAAACCCTAACCAAACAAAAAACTAATTTGGGGGTATTATTGACCCCTTTTGGTGGTTTTTTTAAAATTTTAAGAAAAAAAAAAAATAAATTCTGGCCTAATAAAAATCTAAAAAATTTTGGGCCAAAAATGGGGCCCAAAAATTTCAAAGAACAATCCCATTAATGAAAGGGCCAGGGGTTTCCCCTTGGGCTTTTGGTTGTCTATTGAAAAAGATAAAAGGGTTTCCCTTTTAAAACTATTTTCAAATGGGAATTTTTTCCCTATAAAAAAAAATCTCCCATTTTTTAAATTGGAAAAAAACATTCTAAACTGGTTTTATTTTTTATTTGGTGGCAGATTCTTTTCAACTAACAAGCCCCATTGCTGAACCCCTGTATTTATGACATGTCACTTATTCTTTTTTGCCCCAATTTTTAAAATTTATAATGCCCGGGAAAAATTCCCATGGATTTGGTGCAGAAAAACATAGATTTTTGAGAAAACAACCACACCCCACATGGAAACTTTTTGAAAAAAAAATGCCTTTAAACCCCCCAAAGGTTAAAAAAAAATGTCCCCCAGAAAATTAACCCCCAAAAAGCAACCAAACAGAGCGCCCCTCTCTTTTTTTCAGACCCCTATATAAAACCCCTGAAGGGGGGCTTTTTTTTGGTTGTGGGGCCAAAAAAAAAAAAGTTTTAAAGACATTTTTCAAAAAATGCCCCTTCAAATGTGAGGGATCCCCAAAAGGGGCCCTTCACATTTTATATTTTGCAGGAATTTTTTCATAATTATTTTGGGTTTTTTCGTTTTAAATTTGAAAAAAAGGGGGAAAACTGGTATTGCATTTTAAATGCATTTTTTGGGGGAGTTTTTTTTTTCCCTTTAAAAAATAAAGTGATCCGTCTATGGATGCAATGGAAAAAGTGTCCCAAAATCACTTTTAAAAAACTTAAAAACCACATTTTCTATCCCTTTTTTTTTTGCTCCAAAAAAATAAAAAAAACTATGGAAGTATTTATAAAAAAACAAACAACAAAAGCAATTTTTGTGGTAAATTTCAGATTTCCCTATTAAATTTCCGGGCTAATATATGTAAACCCGATAAAAGGGTACTCTAAACAAAAAAAAACCCAAATTTTATCTGGCCCCCAAGGGGTTAAAAGTTTCCCCCTATTTTACCTTTCACTCCTTTCAAGCCACAACTCCCCTTGGGTCAGTTTCAGCGGGAAAAAAAAAAAGCCGTTTTTTAAAAACCCCTTTTTGGGGGTTTGTCGAAATTAAAAGGAAAAAAGCAAATTTCCCAAAAAAAAATTTAAAAAAATAAGCGGCCCTTTTCCCCAAATTTAACTTTTCCCAAAACACTTTTTTTTCCAAAAACAAAAATTGTGATAAGAAAATTGGGGGGAAAGGTTTTTAAAAGGGCGCTTTTTGCGCCCCCCTCCTGTTAGGGCCCAAAGAAAAGCGGGGGGATCGCGCAAAAAACAATGTTTGGCGTTTTCCCAAAACCCCCCCGTCGGGTCCCATTCCTTTTCCCGCAGTAAAAATGTAAATTTTAAAATAAAGGTTGAAAATCCTTTAATTTGGGGGAGGGGCCGGCTTACTTTTCTATTTTCAGGGAACCCTTGGGAAGTATTTTTGATTTCAGAAAATTAAAGGTTATTCTTTGCATTATAAAAATTACCCAAAATTTTCCCAAAAACTTTTTTCTTGGTTTTTAAAAACCAGAAAATTTTTGCTGTGTAATATCCTAGTCCTATCCTAGTCCTATTTTGAGATTATAAAAAATCTTATCAACCCCAAAATTTAATACTAAATTAAAAAGCCCATGAAAAATTCATCCTTTTTTGAAAAATAAAAAGTTTTTAAAACAGCTTTCATTTGAAAAAAAGTAGCAGTTGTGGTTCTTAGAATATCATGACATAAAAAAGAGGGACTTTTGTTTAAATTTACGATTTATAACATAATTAGGGAAAACTTTTAAAAAAAAAGCGTGACGGGGGAAAAGATGGGGGGGGGATTTAAGAAAGGCAAACTCACGGGGAAGCCAGGGGGTGCCAAAAACCCCTAAGCTACACCCCACTGAGTTGAACTTTACCTGCTGATGAAGGTTACATGTACCTGACTTTAAAAAGGGGTTTTGCCACTCTCCTCATTTAAACCCCTTCCTGCTTTCCAGCCTTCAGCCCCTTTTGGGCTCAAAAAGGGGGGCGTCGGGGAAAAACCCGCCCCCCTGTCCCATTGGGGGGACGCCTTTTGACTTGGGGGGGGATCTGACTTTGCGCTGCCCCCAAAAGGGGTACAAAAGGTCACCAGTGTTTTTCCCCAAAATTAAAACCCCTGTCCAAAACCCGGGGAGACCCCGGGTTGGGGGAGAGAAACACTCCTCCCAAAACCCCAAACCACCATTTTCTATTTTAGTTAAAAAACCGGGTTTTTCCCGGACTTATAAAACACCCGGAACCAGCTTTGGGGTGTTTTATATTTTATAACCGGGGACTACCCGTGGGAGGGCCAATGACGAACCCAAAATTTTAAAATTTTAAAATTGATTTAATTACCTTGGGGGGGCACACTAGACAAATAAAAAAAAGGATAATAATTAAAATAAAAGCAGGGGAAAAAAATTTTAAAAGTTTGGGGTTTTTCAGAAAAAAGGGCCTAAAAAGTTCATTTAACCTGTGGTTTGGGGCCCCCCCAGGGGGGTTTAAGTGACCGGGCTTTTTGTGTGGAGGCTCCGGAAATGCTTTTTAGGTACCCCCCCCTTGGACAACACTCTAAACCGGGGCTTTTTGCTTAGACTTTAAGGGGCAGCCCACGGGGCAGCCCCCTACATGCCCCCACACCCCCCCGGGGGAGGGTTAAAAACCCTCCCACTTTTGGCCAAGGAAAAAATTTTCTGAAAAAAAAAACCAAAAATTTGGACCAAAACCCGCGGCGGGGCCCTTTGGGGACAAAACCCCACCCGGTGGAAATAATCATTCCCGGCTGGGGCCTTAACTGGCCCCTTTGGGAGAAACCCCGACCAGGTCCCTGGGTTAAAGTATTTGCATTTCTTCATTCCCCATGAACCCAAAAAAAACCCGGGGAGTACGGGGGCTGTGCAGAAAGTTTAATTTTTTAAAATGTGAAATGGGGGTAAAACCCAAGGGAATACACTTTTCTCCCCATAACTTTTTATGAAATAGGGGCCGCTGGGGCTGGGTTGGTTTCATTCAAGCCCTTTGTTTGGGATTGAGGGGTTGGCCCCATTTGCCCTTATGCAAATTTAAGGGAAATGGGGTTTTTTTGGGAGGGGCCCAAAACCTTTTCCGGGTTTGTCTAGCTTCCTATCGAAGATAATTTAAACAATGGTTTTTAGGGGGTTTTTAAGTGAAAATTTAAAAGGCTTTCCGGGGGGCCATCGGGTGAGATTTTGGCCCTATTAAAAAAGCTGGAGATAAAGGGAAAATTTTTTTGATAAAATTTCCCTCCACGGGGGGCCGGTGTGATTTGTTTGAATTGTATATCTTTTAACCCCTGCCCGGATGACATAAACCATCCCTTTTTCCTTTTATCAAAGAAAAGGTCTGTTTTTTGGATAACAGTATACCAATTTGTAGCTCAAAGGTAAATTTTTTCCCCTCACAGCACAAGGGCCCTTTGGGTTCAAATCCCTGGGAAAAAACCCAAACCTTTTGGTTTTTTTTTTCCCCTTTGCCACCACTTTTATCTCTTTAAGGTTTTTTTTTTTTTCTTTTATTTGAGCGTTTGACTAATTATAAGGGAGAACTGGGGGAAGGGATTTGGTACAGCCCAGGGGGTTGAACACTCAGGGGGCCCCTGGGGGGAGGGGTGATTTCTGAGCATTTTGGGACCGGGGTTTGGGGGGACTTCCCCCCTTTTTATCCCCGGATCCAAAAGGGAGCAGCTAAAAAAAAAAACGGTCAAAATTTTTAATAAATTAAAGAATTTTTTTGCAATCTTCCCGTGCCCAAATTTTAAACTTCGAAATAAAAACCCTTTTAAGTGTTTAAAATATTTTGTACAAAAAGGTTTGTAACTGAAACTTTGTTTTTTTAAAAAAACCCAAACTTAAAAGGTTATTTTTTTTTTAGCGAGCAATCTTATATACTGCATGCTAGGGGAAGTCTTTTTTAGTTTTTTTCCCTGAAAAAAAAACCTTAAAGGGGTTATTCACCTCATAAAATTAAAGCAGTTTCCAGGCCCCCAATTAAGTAAAAAAATTTATACTGAACTTCCTGCGGTCCCCAGCTTCAGCGCCTCGTCGCCTTAATCTTCTATTTACATGTCATAACTTCCTAATGGGGACATCCCCGCTGTAATGGCCTGATTGGCTGCAGCAGTCATGTGCCTCTATTTCTATCACAGTTCTGAGCTGTTCACTTCTGAATGGTTATGTAAGCTGAGGCAGGTGACTGCTGCAGCCAATCAGCAGCTACAACTATTTCCATTCAGAAGTGATGACATGTCAACAAGCCAGTGAGACGTGCTGCTGGAACCAGGTACCAGAGGAAGGTGAGTATATTTTAATAGGTGCCCAGGGGATGCTCCTTTAATTTTTTCAGGAGTTGGACATCTCCTTTAACCCCTTAACAACCGCCCGCCGACTTTTGATGTCGGGCATTTCAGGTCGTTCGTCTGCAGCGACGTCTTTTGGCGTCGCTGCAGACTTCGTGGTTTGCAGCGCTGAAGAAGGGATGTACTTCACAGCCATGTACCCAGCGCAGCCTCTGCAGGCACCAGGGAGCAGGGGAAACCTCCGCTCCCCATTACTTAACCCTGTGATTGCCACAGTCTTTGACTGCAGCATAATCAAAGGGCTTTCCCCTCCTCCGTCAGGTGATCGGGACTCCGGTCCGGCGACCCGACAGAGTCCGGGGAATGGCTGCACAGTCAGCCGTGGGGACCTAAAGTAGCCCAGGGCTGTCCGTGTAACAAGCCGGTGACCAGACCAGACTGTGTGCTGCCTGATCGCTGCCTGTGTCAAACTGACACAGGTTATAATGTATTAGCATATATGAATATGCTAATATATTACTAAGTGTAAAAAAAAAAAAAAATTTCCTTCATTGGATAAAAAATAATTGAGCATACATTACACACAAAAAAAACTATTATTTTTATATTAGGTATTCACACGATCGTAATAACCTGTAGAATTGATTAATTAAGTTTAATTAAGTGTGAAATGTGAATGGTGTAAAAAAAAAATAAAAAAACAAAAAAAATGTAAAAAGAATTGAAAAAAAAAACTGCAATAATTTATAAGTGAACTTAAACTATTCCCCCAAAAAGTACAACTTAATAAAATAAGGCCTTATACAACTGCATCATTGAAAAAAAAAAGTTACGACTGTTAAAACACAAGAAGGCAAAAACTAAAAAAATGTGCTGGTCATTAAGTACTTCTCAGGCGTTCGGCTTTAGGGGTTAAAGGGGTTTTACCCAGCTTCAGCTTTCAGTGTTCCCCAAAAGGGGCCTGTATGATTTGTTTGAACTGCACTCCATGTGACCCAGCAGGTTGACATCACCATGCCTTTCCCCACAGTGTGCTCACTCCAGACAAACAAAAGTCTGTTTATGAGCTGTGAGTAGCTACACTGTAGTTGAGTGGTTAGCACTTCTGCCTTCCAAAATAGGAGTTTTAGGTTCAAATCCCTGTAGGAACCAATCTATTTTTTTTTGTCTCGATGCACATACCTGATTGAGATTTCTTTTTTCTTTTAATTTATTTGCACGGTTTGACTAATTACTAAGGAGTATAGAGAGCTATATCCAATGGATGACTAAGGTAGCACTTAAAACAAAAATGGTAGAGAATTTTTTATAGCGATGAATGGTGAAAATGTTTATTATTTAATTTGCAATCTTCCCATGTCAATTTTACGGAGTGGCAAACTCCTTTAAAGCGACAAGGATGGTTTGAGTATAATAAAATTAAATACTGTGGCAGATATCTCAAATTTGACAGGGAAAATTTACAGAAAATACAATGGATTCTGATTTACCCCATTAGAAGACAATGTGGTCAGTCACTGGGTATACTGTATCTATTGTGTGACGGATAAAACAACGTATTCAGTTTTGGATGATAAACCATAGTGCAAGTGTGAATGAAGTTTTATGATTAGTGGATTACTGAAGATGGGTCACTAATCCAAAGATTTATTCAAATTGTTATGTTTGGAGTCAAAAAGGAGTTTTTCCCCCTAAATAAGAAAAATTGGCTTTCTATGTGTTTTCTCCTTTCTCTGTATCAACAGTACAAGAGAATAAGCTGAAGTGGGTGGACTTAAAGGGTTTGATTTTTTTGCTACTGTGACAGTGACCCCAGATACTCGGTTCACATATTTTGATCAAAAGATGTTTAAGCTGCCCACGACTTTCAACATGATCTCAAATAGGGGCAGTCCTATGCTATCTTTTACCTCTCAAGAGCCACATCAGGCCTCTCACTGGGTCAACAGACCTCCTTCATCCAGAGAGAAAAAAATAAAAAAACACCCTACCTTCAGGCTGCACTTCTTATGACAGCCTGTGAGAGTGGGCGGGTACAGAACAAAATGGAGGCACCCTTTCCGCCCCATATAGGTTAAAATCAATATACACCAAATATAACGTATGGTTCTGCACAAAAAACATTTCTGAAAAAACGTATGCAAACCTGGGTGCCACTGGCAGGGCTGCGGCACACATATATATATATACACATGTACACACGCACACCACTGCCAGCGGCACACTACTGCAAAAAGGGCAATACATTACGTGGAAATCCCTAAAGAAGTTCTGTACCCGCCCACTCTTACAGGCTGTCATAAGTAGTGCAGCCTGAAGGTAGGGTGTTTTTTTATTTTTTTCTCTCTGGATGAAGGAGGTCTGTTGACCCAGTGAGAGGTCTGATGTGCCTCTATTGAGAGGTAAAAGATAGCATAGGACTGCCCTATTTGAGATCACGTTGAAAGTCGTGGGCAGCTTAAACATCTTTTGATCAAAATATGTGAACCGAAATTCTAATCTCAAGTTTTTTCATGTATGATAGATAGCATAAATGCTTCTTTAGTAGGATTTCCACGTAATGTATTGCCCTTTTTGCAGTAGTGTGCCGCTGGCAGTGGTGTGCGTGTGTACATGTTATATATATGTGTGCCGCAGCCCTGCCAGTGGCACCAAGGTTTGCATACGTTTTTTCAGAAATGTTTTTTGTGCAGAACCATACGTTATATTTGGTGTATATTGATTTTAACATATATGGGGAGGAAAGGGTGCCTCCATTTTGTTGTTCTGTACCCGCCCACTCTCACAGGCTGTTATAAGAAGTGCAGCCTGAAGGTAGGGTGTTTTTTTATTTTTTTCTCTCTGGATGAAGGAGGTCTGTTGACCCAGTGAGAGGCCTGATGTGGCTATATTGAGAGGTAAAAGATAGCATAGGACTGCCCTATTTGAGATCACGTTGAAATGTCGTGGCAGCTTAAAACATCTTTTGATCAAAATATGTGAACCGAGAATCTCAAAGTTTTTTCATGTATGATAGATAGTATAAATGCTTCTTTAGGGATTTCCACGTAATGTGTGACCCCAGATAGTCGCAGGTTTCTGCCACTAGAGGGTGTGCAGCTAGAGACATACTGCAGATGCGCCACTGAGGACCTGGTCTCAGTGGGAAAAGTCCCCTTTTTTGTGTCGTAATATATATTATGAACTAAATAAAAAATTGGCTAGAATGCTGCTAGGCGGCTGTAGGGGGTGGGTTTTTTGGGACAGCCATAGTGTTGGGTGGGTGGTGTTCCCCGCATCCGGTCAGGTTTTTTTTATGTCTTGGAGACCCAATTTAAAGGCCTCCCCCCTTGGGTGATCAGGGGGGGTGGCTGCTGCCTGGGATTGGCAGGGGGAGGAGAGGAGAGGGCTGACCCCCAAGAGGTTTGAGAAAAGGCTGAACTAGAAAAGGTTTGGTGAGGGCTTTTTTGGGTGTTTCGGGGGGTGTGCAGTAGGCCAGCCTTGGTAGTTGAACTGAACTTTTTTGTGTTTAGTTAGGGGCCGAGGGCTGGGCCTTTATTTTGTTTCTGTGTATGATGTATCTTGTTCTGTCCGAATAAAACTGGGGGGGGCCCAAGTTTAAAAAAGTTGGTGTTGTGTGCCAAATCCTTTTCTACCAAGAACGGCGATCCCGTGAGAAAAACACCCCGGGGACGGTCCAAAATGGCGTCCAAGCGCTAAGCGAGTCTTAAAATTTGGGTGGAGGATCCCGTGCCCATAAAGGGCACAAGGGGGAAATTGCAAAATTAAATTTGGTACAGGTTGGCATGAAGTTGTCCCTTTAAAAGGGGTGCAAGTGCAAAAGTTTCTGCAGCAAGTTTTAAAGGGGCCCGGGGAGGCCTGTTAAAAAAGGGGGGCTTTAAAGACACTGGGTCTGAGAAAAGGAGAAAACCCCCGTTACAAATGTTGCCTGTGGGGGAAGGCTCCTCAGAGAAAAGGGGGAGTTTTCCGGAGAGTACAGAGACTGTTTGGGCACTGGTCTTTGGGGTTAAAGGACTGTTGCCATTGGTACATTTTTTGTTTGCCATGGAGGGGGCCTGCCCAGTTGATGAGGTACTGCAAAGCAGCGAGAAAATAATGAAAGGGCGCAGTTTTTAAAGCAGAGCATGAGGGGAATTAAAAAGCATTTGCCCAATGGGGTTCCAAGCTGGTTGTTGAAGATGCAGAAACCAACGTTTGAAAAGCTGGAAAGGGGGAGCCAAGGATAAAAAGGGAGAATGGTGCATGGTGCCTACAGGTGGAAATGTGCTGGGGAGGTGTCCCTGTTGCCAAAAGGGCCCGGGTTCAAATCGCAGCAAGCATAATTTCCCAAGAGGGTGGAATCGTTCAGGAGGGCCCCCTAAACGTTGAAAGCATGCTGACCTGAAGAGGGGTTTTTCCTGATTTCCCCCCCAGGGGGATGCCAGAGAGGTTTCGGTTTCAAGCCCTGGGGTTTCCCCGGTGGGTGGACAGTCAGCCGAGATGCCCAAAATACCTAAAAACCCCCGGGAAGAGGTTTCCTGTTGTGTAGACACCTGTGTTGGGCTATCGCTTATAAAGCTGTTTATGTGAGGACTGACTGGGTAAACAGAGGTGAGAAAACCTGTCAAAGTCTGAAGGTCCCGTGAGCAGTGGGCAGGATGTAAATAAATGGACTGGTAAAATCTGATGGATGGGGCTTACATGCAGTTTTGCCTGTGGGGATGGTACCCCAGGGTTTTCTTCCTGGGTTTAAAATATGCATGTGATCCAGACTGGTCCAAAGCCTTTGCAGGGGGAGGTTTGGGTGGGGTTTCAAAGTCAGCCCGTTACTGCATCCCCTTTTGTGAAAAAGTGGTTAGGGTGTAGAGAAGCAGCTCAGGTGTGCCCTGGGGGCATGGCTGTCAGGCTATGTGGCAGTGCTGCGGAGTGTGAATTAGCTTCTGCAGAAAAACCGCTCCGCTATAGAGCGGGCTAGGCAATGTGCCCCCAGAAAGCGTGGTTAAAAGTACTGGGAGTATCACGAGGATTTGTGTTGGTGGTGAAAACCTATGAATATGATTTCCCCCCCGCTGTGGGAAATTTTCTGGTTTTTCAGTAAATGTATTACCATGACCCCCCGCATGTGTTTCCTAAAGGGTAACATGAAGTTGCAAGTGCACCCCTAGGGGTTTTAAGTGGAAAACGAAAAAGTGTCCAAGTTGTGGGTCAGTGATTGGGTCCCCATTGGTCCTGATGTTTTGCTTAAAAGGAAAAAACGCAAACCCTCGAAATGTTGCTCTATGGTGATGTTGAGGAAACTATGAGTGTGAATGGCCGGTTAGTGACCGTAGGAAAAAAAACTCTGAAGGATAATTTTGCAGTGGGGAAAGTGGACGCTGTAGGGGTGAAAAACCCTTTTAAGAAAAGTGTCCCAAGGGTAGATTAGTTGCAGCCCCAATCGGTGTTTACAGAGCAGTTTATCTGTGTGAAAATCCATATCGTGACCCTGAGGGATTGAAGAGAAAGATCGTCTGGAAACCTTTATACAGTAAGGTAACTTGTCCAGTGGTTTGCTGTATTTCCAGTGCGTTTATCAGTGGTTAGAAAGTTGCAGTGAGGGTAGTGAGGGTGGTCAGTGGGTTTGACCCCTAGATGGTAAGGAAAACCCCCCAGAAAGGAAACGGAGGAAAAAGGAAAGGGGTTTCATATTGTGTTTTTGCATGCCCAAAGGTAACTAGCAGGATACTGGGTTCTCCCTTGGAGAGGGTTACAGGGATTATGGGGAAATGTACCCCATATTTTAGTGCGTAATCGGTTTCCAGGAGCAATGAGATGTGCACGGGGGAATGTGTCATGGACATTAAAAAGGGGGGCCATTGCAGTAATGTTGAAACAGCGTTTAGGGAGGCGCTTTGTTGAAGGGAAAAAAAAAACTGACATCAAGATGAGGTTGGTGATGTTACTGAGCATGTTTGCTGTTACTTGTGCAGGCGTGCATGGGAGGGCCATGGTGGTAATGGCTATGCCTGTCAGCTGCTCTGGTGGGATAAATGCAGGGGTGGCCCACAGCGGGTTTATGTGTGGGAAATGTTGTCCCTGAGGAGTGGAAAAGGGGTCCCCCTGTGTAGGAACTTTGACCCAGGAGGAAGGTAAAAGGTGAAAAAGTCCTACGGCCTTTATCAAGGTGGGGGGATTGTGACAGGGGGACCCCCCGATAGTCGCAGGTTTCTGCCATGAGGGTGTCACTAGGACATATGCGATGCGCACTGAGGCCTGGTTCAGGGGGGAAAAAAGTCACCTTATTGTGATAGTAATGATATATTACTGACACCACAGTAGTGGTGAAGCTGCTAGGGGCTATGTATGGGGGGGGTTTTTTTTGGGGACAGCCATAGTTTTTGGGGGGGGTGGCTGTTCCCCCCCTTAGGTCAGGTTTTGGGGTTGTCCTGGAGCCCCCGTTTAAAAAGGCCTCCCACCCCCAGGTGATCGGGGGCTGGCTTTGCGCGAGTGGAGCGTGCGGGAGCTGAGAGAGGCTTTCCCCCCAAAAAGAGGCTTGAGAAAAGCGAACTAGAGAGTCTGGTAAAGGGGGGGGTTTTTTGGAGGGGCGTGCAGAGGCACAGCCCTCTGTAGTTAGAACTAAATTTGTTGTGTTTATTTAGGGGCCGACGGCTGGGCTTTTTTTTGTTTTCTCCGTGTACTGATTCCCCTTTGTTTGTGCCTGAATAAAACGGGGCGGAGGGGGTTTTAAGAAGCTTGGTGTCAGTGGGGCCAAATCCTTTTACAAGAAGGCGATGTGAAAAAAAGCACCCCGGGAGGGTCCCAAAATGGCGTAAAGGCAAGCGAGGCTTAACACAAAGATAAAATTTCTGTAATGAGGGGGATAGTAAAAAAAAGCACTTTTGATTTGGTTTGCATTACCAAAAACCCTTTGTATAGCACTATGATAAATTTTGAGTGTTAGAGCTTTTCTGCGCAAGTGGTCGGGCCACGCACCCTTTTCTGTGATTTTCTGTGATATTTAATTCAGCGTTGAGACCCCCCCTGGACAGGACACGCCCCCTTTTTTGATTGTCTGCCTGGTTCTGTTTTCCCATGAGTTGGGGAAAATGAAGTTAAAATGGCTGTGTCGTGTTTCATTTTCTTCCTGCTCCGGAGCTGTGAAAAATGGCTGCTGAGCTCCTCTATGCCTCTTCTCCCCCTGATAGTTTTGTGAAGGGTCTTAGCAATTTCTGAGTCTCTAGTGCTAGATTCACTTCCCCCTAATTTTTAAACAGCCTTTTATACAGAGAGGTATCAAAACTCTGCAGAGCCTTGAATGGTCGTTTCATGTGAAAAGGGTTCAACCCCCCCAGGCTCCATTTTCCCTTTTAACCGAACACCTGCATTTGGGGTAAACAGTTATACTTAAAACCTGAAACGATTAAACAAATTTGAGAATCCCTCTGTCCCCCCCCCTTTTTTAGGCAGGGATAGAGGGGGAGCAGAGAGCAATCCTCACATTTGTTTTTATTTTCGGGCGTATGAAATAACTGTTTAAACCGAACGCTGGTTTTCTGGTTAAAGGACTTGTGGGGGGGGGTGACAGCTCTGCAGGCTTGAAAAAACCTACCTTTGCGGGAGGTCGGGAAAGAGCTGTAAACATCCACTCCTCCTCCCAAGAAAAAAAAATTTGATGACAGAGGGGGGAAACCCAGGGACGGGAAAAGGGGAGGTGAAAAGCTTTGCGTTTTGAGAACGATCACTCCCAGGAAGTCTGCCGGGAAAAAAGCGGAAATTTTCTGCCCCTTTCCCCCTTTCCATCCCCAACAGAATGAGGGTTTGTTCCCCAAAACTTCAGTGGGGAAAGACCCCCCAACTGGGGGGAGAGACACGCCCCTTGGATGTGAAGCTGTAAAAAGAAGAAAGCTTAAAGGGCCCAATGAAAGCCAAAAAAAGGGGAAAAACCCCTTTTTAAGTCTTTTCGGGCCTTTTTAAAACTTTGGCAATATTAGGCATTTTTTTGTGCTTAAAAAATTTTTCAAGAGCAGGCTCCTCAAACTACGGCCCCCTCCAGTTTTTTGGGAAAACTAAAATTTCCCCCTTTAAACCCCAAGTTATAGATGATTTAAATGCATAAAGGGGAGTTTTTTAGTTTCCCAACTGGAGGGCCCCCATTTTTTGGGGGATGCCCTGTTAAGAGTAACCTTTTTTTTATTTATGGAGATTTGCCTAAAACCCCCAAAAAAGGGTTTGTACTATGCCCCTTTTGGGAAAAAGAAACTTAATAAAGTAAAAAAAAAACCCTGATGTCGAAAAATTTAAATTAAGTAAAAGGTAAATACAAGGCTAAGACACACGAAAAGAAAGCTTTTGTATGCTGGTTATTTAGATTTTTTTAAATGTAATGGTGACTTTTTTCCAAAAACGGTGTGCAGTTAAATAAGTGAAAAAGTTTAGAAACTGGCAAAAAGACTTGTCAATCCCATACAAAATATAATAACAGAATTTGACCACCTCTCTATTAAATATTTTTTTCCGTAGGATTTGCAGTCTAAAAACCCAAGTAAAAATTCTTTCCCCTAGGGGGGTTTTGGACGTGGATCCAAAATAGAAATGTTTGAGACACATTTTCTTACCTAATATATGGCCAAAGAATTAACTTTTTTTCCCCAAAAGTTTTTTTTGTAAAAATTGTGTTTTGAAATCAAACCCTTTTAAAAAAAACCAAGTCTTGTTTTGCTCCCAAATTCAGATTTTAAATTGGGGTTCTAT
>JAODAL010070428.1:0-15928 GCA_025379985.1 Phyllomedusa bahiana | reverse complement strand
TTTAGGGGTATATTTTGGGGGACAGCGGTAAGCGGGTTTTAAATTGTAAGCACTGTGCCCCACCACCGACCTTTTGAACTGCACCACACATGATGTTCCTGTCCTTGTATGGAAATTAAAAGGTAGCAGGTGTTCGGCCTTTCTGAAACCCATGAGTAGGTAAACTGATCGTGCAATCAGAGGACACACTCTCGGCGGCGCGCTGTGTGGCACAGGGGCCTTGGTTACCACTTTGTACATGTGTGTTTGGGGATTTGTTCACAATGCTTTTCTGAAAAGTTCAGTAAAACTATGGGTTGTTGAACTGGTGTTGGAGTCGTTTTCTTTGTCTGTAACTTCGCTGTATTCCGGGAACCCTATCTCGGTGCTCAGCTTACAGGTACACAGATACTTTTGAAAGGACTGGTAACTTCCTATAGGCTAGCTTTGATTTAACAGCATTTCAGCTCATGAGTAGTGTTGAGCGATTACGTTGGCCATCGACATCGGTCGACGGTCGATAGTCGACCATCATCGACAAGATAGTCGATAGTCGATAGTAGATTATGAGCGATGACCATTAAAGTCTATGGGAGAGCAACAACACCTTCATTCTTACACCCAACAGGGCTGGGGAAGCTGGAATTTAACATCCACAACAGTCAAATGGATACGTGCTACATCTTAGGCAACACACTTGGTTATAAAAGCCACAGAAAAAAATAAACACACACCATTCACTATCCCTGTCTTGTACCCCAGCAAAGACCCTTAAACCTGCATCACCCACAAATTAAAAAGTGCCAAAGGCAGTATGATTTGAACCATCATTTTAAATTGAAATGGACATTGAATATCCCTGTCCTGGAACGCAGAATGAGCCCCAAACCTGCATGACCCCCACATTTAAAAGTGCCGGAAAAAAGAGTCTTTGAACCACCATTTTAGTTGAACTGGACATTGACTATACCTGTCCTGGGCCACAGCATGACCCCAAACCTGCATGACCCCCAGATTCAAAAGTGCCGGGAAAAGGTTCTTTCAAACCACCATTTTAGTTTCACTGGACATTTACTATACCTGTCCCCGGCCCCCAGCATGAGCCCAAACCTGCATTACCCCCAGATTTAAAAAGGGACGGAAAACGGAGTCTTCCAACCACCATTTTTGTTGAACTGGACATTGAATATACATGAACTGGGCCACAGCATGAGCCCCAAACCCGCATGACCCCCAATTCAAAGTGGCCGGAAAAGGAGTCTTTCAACCACCATTTTAGTTTCACTGGACTTGACTATACCTGTCCTGGCCACAGCATGACCCAAACCTGCATGACCCCCCAGATTAAAAAGTCCGGAAAAAGGAGTCTTTTAAACACCATTTTAGTTTTACTGGGTATTGACTATACCTGTCCTGGGCCACAGCATGACCCCAAACCCCCCATGACCCCCACATTTAAAAAGTGCCGGAAAAAGGAGTCTTTCAACCACCATTTTAGTTGAACTGGACATTGAACTATATCTGTCCCGTACCGCAGAAAGACCCTAAACCTGCTGACCCACAGATTAAAAAGTGCCGGGAAAAGGAGTCTTTCAACACCATTTAGTTGAACTGGACATTGACTATACCTGTCCTGGACCGCAGTATGACCATAACCTGCCTGACCCACAGATTAAAAAGTGCCGGGAAAAGGAGTCCCTTTTAACCACCATTTTAGTTGAAATGGACATTGACTATACCTGTCCCCGGGCCACAGCACGAGCTCCAAACCGCATGACCCCCAGATTTTAAAAGTGCCGGGAAAAGGAGTCTTTCAACCACCATTTTATTTAACGGACATTGACTATACCGTCCTGGACCCAGTAGACCATTAAACCGCCGACCCCCAGATTAAAAAGTTGGAAAAGGCCTTTGAACCACCATTTTGTTGAACTGGACATTGACTATCCATGTCCTGGACCGAAGCTTTACCCCAAAACCCCATGACCCCCCTGACGATGATGATGACGCATTTGTTTCCGTGATTTTGGGGGAAACAAAGGAGGTAAAAACTGCTGGATGCGGGTTTGGGCATTAACCTTTGAAGGACAATTGGCCCCCCTGTTCGTTTTTGAATTCACAGGGCCCGACCCAGGGAATGTGCCCCAATTGGGCCTTCCCGGCCCCCCCCCTCCCCCCCCCCAACCCCCCCGCCCCCCCCCCCCCCCCTGAAATTCCCCCCCCCCCCCCCCCCCGGGCCCCCCCCCCCCCCAAACCCCCCCCCCCCCCCGAACTTGCACCCCCCCCCCCCCCCCCCCCCCGCCCCCCCCCCCAAGCCCCCCCCCCCCCCCCCTCCCCCCTTAAAGGGGGGAAGCCCCCACCCCACCCCCCCCGTCCCCCCCCCCCCCCCCCCCCCCCCTACCCCGCCAATGTTCCCACCCCCCCACTTTTTTGCTCGCTTACCACCTGAATTTCGCTCCATGTTCAGAAATAAAAAATTTGAGAAGGAAGGAAGATTTTTGGGAAAGTCTCTTATTAAAAAGAGGGAAAATTTCACAGCTATTCTAAAAATCCCCCAAATCAAAACAAAATTGCGGGTTTAAAATTTAACTGCAAAGTAAATTATCAAAAAAGCGGGCCTGCCCCAAAAGGGAAAAAAAACACGAAATCAAAAATTTGTATTCGGATAAAAAAAAGGTTTTTTTTGGGCACCAATAAATTTCACCTGGGTGACTAAAAAATTGCTGAATTAAAATAAAACTGCAAATAATCTAAAACAAACGGCCGCCCCAAAAATGAAAAAAAAACGTATCTAAATGTATTCGGATAATAAAAGGGTTTTTTTTGGGGCCCCTATAAATTTCCCCTTTGGGGTGCCCTAAAAAAATTGCTGTAATCAAATTTAACTGCAAAGTAGATCTATCAACAAAGCGGGCCTGCGCCAAGAAAAAAAACACGAAATCTGAAATGTATTGGGATAATAAAAGGGTTATTTTTGGCACCTATAAATTCACCTGTGTAACTACAAAAATGCTGGATTAAAATTTAAAACGCAAGGGGCTCATCAACACATCGGGCGGGCAAAAGGAAAAAAACACTATCTGAAAATTTTTGGGAAAATATAAAGGTTTTTTTGGCACCTTTTTTAAAATTTCCCCGTGGTGACTACAAAATTGCTGCAACACTTTTAAGTGCAAGGTCCCTCAATAAAAAAACCCTGGACTGGGAAAAATTTTGAAAAAAACACGTATCTGAAAAGTATTCGGTTTTAATACAAGGGTTTTTTTTTGGCACCTATAACCTGTGTTTGACTACAAAATTGTTGGTTTCTAATTTAACTGCAAGGGGATATATGAACAAAGGGGGAAGGGGGCCAAAATTAAAAAAGGAACCCCTATCTAAATTTTAATACTGATAAAAAGTGCATTTTTTGCCCTAACAAAGAGACCTCAGTTACAAAAAAAGATTGTATCCAAAAAAAAATTTCCCGGGGCTCCCCAAATACCCCGGGAAATTTTTCAATAGAAAACTGTTAATAAAAAGCTTTTGCAGTCAATTTCAACACTAAGTCTTGGTAAATTTTTAAATCCAGTATTCTTTAAAAAAAAAAGCTTGTCTTTTCGCCCGCAGGGGCCCCCCCTCCGCTCCCCCCCTTTATTTTAACGGGCGTAATGCCCCTTTTAAAAATTCTCTACCAAACTACATAAAATTTTCCCAAAATCTCTAAACTAACTAAATTGTAAGGATCACTGCTAACAGTAGACTTTCTCTGTGAAAAAATAGATTAATTTCGCTGAGCTGTTTGGACACAAGCAGAGCACACGTCCTACTGCTGAGATGCTGAGAGACATTGAGGCTGAACAGGAAACGCTGTTCTATGTAAAACGAGGTCATGTGATTTTTTCCAGCCAATCGCAACCATTCACATCCACGTCATGACGTCGCACACACATCTCACCATGCTCTATCCTGTAACTGATTGCTGGCCGCCAAAATGCAGGAAGCGCCGAAAAAAGGCGCGAACTTAATAGATGATGCACAGATTTTAACCTAAATTATCACATGATCTAAAAATTTCGATCAACATAAAAACTTTGCCGATTACAACTTTGTCGATAATAATCGCTTAACACTACTCATGAGGTAAAGCTGACCATGCAGGAGTGTCTTCTAGAATTTCTTGATAATCTTGGCCCCAGATAGTGTACAATTATCCCCATCGATTTCCCACTACAGATTAATGCCCATGGTGAGGGAGACTCTGGGATCCATTGTTGCTTGCACTACTACAACCCCTTTTTTCAGGGTATGAACCTGAAGGTTATTAGCCACTTTTAACTTAATCCATATTGCAAACTCTGGATACAGGGCATGTGGGGAATAGGCCTCTTAATCTCCCTGGGCTATTAGTGTTACTTGAGGCCTGTTGTCATTCAGTCCCTCTTGATCTATGCCATTACCTCTCACCTTGACCATGGAGTTTTCCCCATCTATATTTTAGTCTCTTGCAAGAATCATCTTTGGATATTTTAGTTTGCCCCTCCACTGCAGTTCTGTGCAGCTTAAAAACCCAGATTCTCTTTAGAGACCTCAGCATTGGTAGTGTCTAGGTAGATGTCCCTCTCTTCCACATTAACTGCATTTTAAGGAAGCATTACCTAGTTTTCTGCATGTATAAGGGCGTACCAGGTCTACTCTTCAAGTAACCCACTGATCTGCTGTACTCACAAGGCTCTCATCCACCCACTTGAGAGCTTCCTCTAAAGAGTGTAATTTGGTTTCCACGGTGCCATCACCAACCTAGACTACAGCAGGGGAAAGGGATTCTGTCCGGGTCTCTACTATCTCCTCTTTCTGTACTGCAATGGCTGAGGATCAATTTTTACCTATTACTTACTCCTCAGCCCCAGCAGCAATTGAGCATGCAGCAGCACTTCCACATAGCAGAAGGCCGGAAATTTTTTTTCCCTTCCTCTGTGAGGCAACCATTAGCTCTTGTATACTAGGATAGCATTTTGGCTTCTTACTGGTAGAAGGCACAGAAGCATTTTCTTAACAACACCATAAACATCCTCTAGTAGGCTCACACTCATAATCTGTGCAAATCTGTCTCTCTGTCTCAGGGTGCTTAGTACCAGCTCAGTCCTTAAAAGGCAGGGGCGTTGCAGGGTCCAAAACATCCGGGGCTCGGGCCCTTTGTGTTTTTTTGGGGAGGGGGTGGGTTTTACACACATTTTTCACGTCATTTGACGCGGATGTTTTTTTTACAGAGAAAAACCTTTTGTTCCGTCATAATTTTTTTGCAAATTCCACACGATCCGTCCATCCCTCAGCTCACTGTACAGTAAAAAAAAACCAATACAAATTTTCTTTTTCAGAATTCACCTTTATTGACAATACCCCTAAAAGTCACCAAAACATACCCGATAATGGAGCAAATCTACCCCGACAAGTGATTGTTACTAAAACCCCCTACAAAAACCCGACCCAAACATTTCTACTTAAGGCCCCCAAAAAATTCTGCCAGACCCTGACCGAACGGACCCCCTGTGACTACAGCGACACAAGCTCTATTAATATACCACCGCCAAAGGGGCCTATTGGTAGTACTAGTTGTATGGACTCTGCAAAAAATTTTAAGTGATTAAAATGAAAGTTAATTTAGTAACTCACCGGAGCCCGTCTTTTTCTGATCACCCGTGTTCATTTTCCCTTTTCTTCTCCACCCGGGTTTCCACCTTCATGCTGATTGTTCCCGGCCAAACTTGTCCCTGGGGTTTTGGGGGACACAAAAAATTTAGAATCCTTTTTTTTTTCCAGCAACTCCTTTTTAAAAGGGAAAAGCAGCCCCCTTTTCATTTAAAGGTATATGGGGGCACTGAAAAGCAGTAAAAGGGGGCCACAGGGCGGTATATGGGGAAACAGGAGGTTTGGGGCCCAAGGGGGCATATTTTGGGGGCACAGGCAAAATTTGGGGTTTGCACGGGCAGGTATAAAAAGGGGCACTGAGGCGTATAGGGGGGGCCCACAAGCAGGTATAAAAGGGGCCCACAGGCGGGTTAGGGGGCCCAAAAGGGCAGTATATGGGGGCATGGGCCCATATAGGGGGGCCCAAAAGAAGGTATATAGGGGCACGAGGCAGTATATGGGGGCTCTAAAGGCAGTATAGGGGGGCCACAGGCGTATATGGGGGCCCACAAAAAGGGGCCCAAGGGTTTTTTGGGGGCCACGCAGGTATAGGGGGGGCCACGGCAGGCGTAGGGGGGCCCGGGCGGCATTATGGGGGTCCACAGGCAGGCATTTTAGGGGCCACAGGCGGGGGATAGGGGGGCCCACCAAGGGGAAGGGTTTATAACCCCCAAAGGCAGGAAAATTATAGGGGCAAAAGACAGGGTTTTAGGGGGGCCCGGGCAGTATAGGGGGGCCCCCAGGCGGGGCATTATAGGGGCCCCAGCAGGGATGGGGGGCCACAGACAGTGGTAGGGGGGGGCCCAGGCAGGGATATGGGGGCCACAGACGGGGGGGGGGGGGCCACAGGCGGGCCCTTTATGGGGCATGAGGCAGGAAAAACCGTTTTTAAAAAAAAAACTTTAAATTTCTCCCCTTTAAAACTCCCCCGGCAGCGGGCCTCTTTCCCCCTCTTCACCCCGCGCCCCCTCCGGCAGCCCCTGGGGCCCCGGGGCCTGTGACGCGCTTTTGGCCCGAGGAGAGGCAGCGCGCGAGAATCACGTCATCACGACGCTGCCGGCTGGGGGCACGGTGCCGCGGGGGTCCTGCGCTGTGAGGACCCGGGGGCCCCCGCTGTGTCGGACCTGCGGGCCCGACCTTTTGCGGGGCAGGGAGCGCTCGCTCTCGCCCCGCAGAAGCCCCCGCTGCATGTGCGCCAGGGACGCCATGCACTAAAGGGCCGTGGGTGTCCGGCCCGGGGCGGGCCTGGAGCCCGGGATGGGGCACAGGGTTTTTTTATTCGGGCCCGGGCCCCCGAATAAAAAGCTAACGCGCCCCTGTTAAAAAGGGGTTTTTTAAAATTCTATTTGGCATTTGTTTTTCGGGTTGCAAGGAGAAGGGTTGTTTCTACCCCCAGCAGGGGTATCTTCTCTCTGCGAACCCCCAAAGTGTGCACGTGGAATTCTTCTGTGTGAGGGAGGGGGGGGGGGGAAAAGGGTGAGGAAGAGATTTTCACGTTGGAGACTAAAATTTTTGGGGAAGTGAAAGCTGGTGTAACTTAATGTGTATTTTTTAAAATTTTTCTCGCTCTCTTAATACTTTTTTATCAGAATGGGCATTTGACATTCAGGTTTTCTGGGAGGATGTTTGTTTTTTTTTTTCTTTCTCCACCACAGTGATAATCCTGCGTTATTACCCCTCTGACCTCAAAGACTGCAGAACAAAAACTATACGCTTTATCTTTTTTGTATTTACAGGGGGATGCAAAAGATCTTTTTTCTGCTGAGGACCTCTGTCACGTCAGTGAAACGCGCAAACTCCGAACGTTTTGCCCGAAACTAAAGATCGCTGTCGGTGGCCGCAAACCCTGCACACATACTCAAAATACCATGATGCTGTAGTGAACAGCGAAAAACCCCGCACGCTTCGTTGAAACTACCACTGATTTGTGTCAGCCGGCGCCTATCACTGCAGGAGGCGGAATCCCACGGCATGGGGGAAAAGTATTTACAAAACGAAAAAAGGGGTCCTGTGAAACAAAACAGCTTTTCAAATACATCCGATTGCAAAATTGCTTGTTTTCCCTGTCCCCTTATTCTGAAGAAATTTAATGTATGAGAAAACACTTTAATGTCCTGCCCCATTCTAAGCCTACCCCCAACTTTTAGAGATTGGAAGAGGGGCACATCAGGCCACGCCCCTAACGTGCCCAAACACTGCCTAACACCAAAAAACCCTCTAACACGCCCAAACCTAATGCCAACTTTTTTTGGATTTTCCAAAAAGGGACCGTTTTCAGGGGGCATTGTATCCCAATGTTATGTAATTACAGTAGGAAGCAATCAAAACTTTCTAAAGCAAAATAGTTTATTGGGCAAAACTATTTTTCCCAAAAGAAAAAAAAGGGACATTTTCAGAGTTAAGAGGGGGCAAGGGTTAAAAAAAGGGCTGCCCTCCAAAAAAAGGGGAAAATTGGGAGGTATGCATAAGCAGGCTACACCCTCCATTCTTTCCTCCCGCTTCCTTTCAGTATTTGTTGATAAAAAGGGGAAGTGAGTAAGAAAAATTTTTCTCCATCTTGCCTACTACACTACATGTAAACCAGGGGGTAGACATCACATGAAAAAACAACAGGTGTCTTTTCAATTGTTTATTAACAGTTTAAATGCCCTGGGGTGGAAGTTCGTTCTATCCACAGTGTCCCTCTGTGTCCTTACTAGGTATCTCTTTTCTCCTTTCACGGACTAATTCTCTGAACCATTTTCCTCTTGTTCCCTGGTGTGCCTTCTTCAATCACTATCTCGGGTCTACTGTATAATACTCTCCTCGGACCGACTCCTACTACTGCATTTTCTGGGTTAATTTTCTTTCTGCATCTCTTCCCAGTGTTCTGGCATCATCTGCTTTTGGCAAAATTGCTGGCACCAACCCTGCATACCCTGGATGTAGATTTTAAGTTTTACAGGTCTGTTGATGCCTGTAGCCATACTCTGAAGCTGTGTCCAAAACATGCTCCACATTACTTATTACTGATGTAGGGCATAGAAATGGCCCTTTACAGGAGGGTGACAGACAAGTGGCCAAGGTGGCAATCTTCAATAGTCACATGATTCTAACACTGGTATGACAATAGCAATGCGGCCATGCTCTTCTATTAACCAACTATCCTGCAGCTTCCCTGCAGGACTCAGTCCACATTTGAAGGCAGTGACATTGAGGTTTGTGATTTTCTTCTGGATCAGAGTATGGATTATGTAGTGGATTTGATGAGAATGCACAATGTCCCCAGGAAGGACCAGCACAGATCTCCTCTGCCCGACTCGTAATTCAAACAAATCACCTTTCAAGCGGATTTTGCTGCTCTGTCTAAGAAAATACTGACTAGCCTTCTTAAAAGGGTTTTACCACAAAGTAAAATTGACGTGAGAAGCTTAAAAATGTAATAATAAACATTTTCACTATTCATCATTATTTAAAGTTCTCTACCATTTTTTAGCTGCTTTTTTTATTGATCCATAGTGTACAGCTCATCTCCAATCAGTGACTAGTGAGAGCTCCTCAGTACTGGCTGCACTTGCTCAGATATCACCTCTCTTTTCAGGTAGCTATTGTCAGTTTCCCTCCTGACCAGTAATCACACACTCACTGCTGAGCAAGTGTTCAATCCTAGGTGTGGTAATTCTACTCCTGTCCTATGAACTCCTTAGTAATTAGTCAATCAGTGCAAATAAATAAAAGGAACAAAGAAAGCTTTATCAGGTATGTGCATTAAGAAAAAAAAATGCACATGTTCAGTTCCTGCAGGGATTTATCATCAGACTTCTCTGCTGAAAGACAGACGTGCTAACCACTCAGCTACATTGTACATTGACAGCTCTTTAATAAACAGACCTTTGTTTGACTAGATTCAGCACAATGTGGAGGAAGGCATGGTGATGTCAAGCCTGCTGGGTCACATGATATGTAATTCAAAAAAATCATACATGCCTCCTTTTGAACACACTGAAAGCTGAAGCAGGACAAACCAGGCTTTTAAACCGGGCTCTTAAAATCTGTTTAATAGACAGTGAGAATCCTGATTACCTTGCCCCTAAGCAGTGATTGACAGTTTGCTCTCTTTACACACTTATGCAGGTAAAGCAGTCATTTACTGTATGTGGACAGTGTTAAGGCTGTGTCTACACTGCACAGCATTACGATCGTATCTTCGGTGCTTTTAGTTTTTTAAAAGCGCTGAAGATACGATCGTCCCTGCAGCCCTATAGATGGCAATAGAAAAGACAAGCTGCTGTCTCCACAGCTCATCTTTTATCTGCTCGTCTTTCGACTTTGGCGTATTATACAACATGTTGTATAATATGCTGGCGCTTTTAGTTTTCTTGGCATCTTCTCATACAATACAACTGTATGGGTGACGGCAAAAAAACGAGAAGAGACCGCTGTTTTTGTACAAAGCGTGACAAAAACCACGGTCCTGCATGGGGAAAAAACAGCGGATTTCGGGCCGTTTTTTGTCCGATGCAGTGGAGACATAACCTAACAGTAGTTTCACTTTTGGTTTTTATTTGTTTCTCTGCTTTTTTACTCAGAACTCCTGGAAAGCCTGCCTTCCTTTATGTTGTTCACTGCTCTCTGTGAATAAGAAGTGATGCATCTATAAAACATTATGGTACTTGGTAGTTGACCCAGTAATCTAACATCACACCAGTAAATGTTAGTCCTTGAACTGTCTTTTTATTTCAAGTTGTTAAAAATTCAAGTCAGCTAACACGTGCCAAGAAAGACATGTGACAACTAGTATGGCAATCACTTTAACATTATTTTTCTCTTTCTTACTGACCAAATTCTCCTGCAACTCCTCTGCTAGACTCAGGCTTCCTCTGACATTAATGATAGGATGGACAACACTGACATGACATACTTGAGTACTATTGTCTCCCATGATCCTTCCCACCTGTCTGAAACCTCTCCTTCCCTCTTGTACTTCCCTACCGTTCTTAGGCCTTTTCACTAGCTGCCATTGCTAACACTGCATAGGACTATTAATGTCACCCATCTGGCACATGTGGCTATGACATGTTTTGGAGAAGTGGAACAGGCTGGAGTCGAAGAGGAAAATGAATGACTCCACTGAAAAAAGAAGTAACCTATTAATATGTCCATATGTAATCACTTATATGGCCTGCTGCAGAAATCCTGTGTTGAGTCGGTATCAATACCTCCCAAGTGTCCCTATTTTGGAGAGACAGTCCCTATTTTTAACCCTTGTCCCTCTTAGCACGAGAAATGTCCCTCTTTTTCATTTGGGAAATAGATTTGCTTCAATAAACTATCTTGCTTTAAAAAGTATCTGATTGCTTCCTAGGTGTATATGATATAACAACTTGAAAATGTGTCCCTTTTTGACTGTCTAAATAGTGGGCATGTATGTGATTGGGCGTGGTTAGAGGTGTGTCTTGGTGTGATGTCATGTGCTTCGGTGTGGTTGGAGGTGTGGCCTGATGTGTCCCTCTTTGCAATCTCTAAAATTTGGAAGGTATTACCACTATACAGTCACTGTATATTGTCTTTGTATAGTGTTTTTAATTCACTATAATACTTTTCTCTCATTAGATAATGTAACTTTTTTTTTACAGTTTTACCTGACCAAATACCCATTTTTTTCCATTCAAAATGGCACTAGGTTCTTCTTTATAATAGCAAGTAAACCTTATATATTTAAACAATCACCGTTTATTAATGTACAGATAATCCAAACTTCAATGGATATGTCACGATCCATGCCGTGGCTCCTGTCCAGAGCTGTGATCATGGTCATGTCCCCACCCTGTCTCCGGCCCCTGCTGCGCTCTCTGGTAGTTTATACTCACCTGTCCCAACTCCTGTCAGTATTGGGGTTTTCTGCTGCTTCTTCCGGCTCCCTGGTGTCCCGAGTGCACATGAGTGCCCCTTAGAGTGCAAGTGGCACTACTCAGCTATAAAAACAGTATATTTTGGCAGACACATACTGCTTGTCTCTCTATCTTATCTTCATTATCTAGATGTTCTTGACAAAGGCCTAATAGCTGAAACGTTGAATGTTCTTTGAAATCTGGTTTGTTTATTCTTTGTAAAAAACATTTATTGAGTATGAACTCTGGCATTATATAGTGAACTTGTGTCTGATTCCTATCACTGATTAATAAAAAACCTCCTTGGTTACTGAGCAATCTTAAAATGGTGTGCAGTGGATTCTCTTTAAATCGTTACCCGACTGACACCTGCGTTACCTATCTACGGCTATACCTGCTGTATCTTGTCACGCGTGCCAGCACCTGCTGTCTTGTCCTGCACTTTGGATTTCACCATGGGTCACCACCTATACCAGGCATCTTCAGACTGAGAGATATCTCTATATTGACCTTTAATATATTTAAACATATTTATTATGTCCCCCCGAAGTCGTCTTTTCTCTAAACTAAATAACCCTAATCTTGATAATCTTTCTGGGTATTGCAGTCCACCCAGTCCTTTTATTATTCTTGTTGCCCGCCTTTGCACCTGTTCAAGCTCTACAATGTCTTTCCTGTGCACAGGTGCGCAAAACTGTACAAAAATTTTCCCATGTGTGGTCTGACCAGGGGACTTATATAATGGGAGTTAATGTTTTCATCATGTGCATCTATGCCCCTTTTAATACACCCAACATAATCCTATTTGCCTTGGCAACTGCTGCCTGACACTGGCTGCTACAATTAAGTTTACTGTCCACCAGGATTCCCAAGTCCTTCGCCATGTCACTTTTACCCAGCGTTTTTCCATTTAACATGTAATCATGTAATGGATATTTCCTCCCCTTGTGCATAACCTTGCATTTATCTGTGTTAAACCTCATCTGTCATTTCTCTGCCCAAGCCTCCAACTTATCCAGATCCCGTTGTAATAACACATTATCCTCTGTTGTGTTGATTACTTTACAGAGATTAGTATCATCTGCAAAGATCAACATTCTGCTGTGTAATCCATGCATAAGATCATTTATTAAAATATTAAAGAGGATCGGCCCAAACTGACCCCTGTGGTACCCCATTAGTAACATGGATCCAGTCTGAGTATGTACCGTAAATCACCACCCTTTGCTTTCTATCACTGAGCCAGTTGCTTACCCACTTGCACACATTTTCCCCCAGTCCAAGCATTCTCATTTTACTTACCAACCTTTTATGTGGCACAGTATCAAATGCTTTAGAGAAATCTAGATATAATCTAGATATAGATGTACATGTTTTTATTTTATTTTTTGTGTTTTACTTTTTTTTTTACTTCTTTCGTACTTTTTTTTTACTTTTCTTTTACTATAGGAGACTTGTATCAGTGATCCCTAGATCACTGTTACAATGGAGAGCAGTACTTCTGTATACTGCTTTCTATGGCATCTGTCAATCACTATGCCTGGCCATGCCCACAAGGACATAGTGATGCCACAGACAGCTGAAAAGCCTTTTGTTAGGATTCTGGGCTGTCAGGGAAGCCATCGGAGACTGCGAGTGCCTGCTCCAATGGAAACAGAGGGAGCTCCGTCCCTCTGTCTTTCCCTTAGGTGCCGCAAATGTGATTGATCGTGGACCCTAAGGGGTTAATATACAGCTGGTCCCATGTTGCGATCATGTGGGCCCACTTGAGAGCCCACACGATGTCCAGGATGTACTTGTATGTCTATTTGCGGGAAGTCACTTCCCGTTAATATGTACTGATACGTCCTGTGTCGGGAAGGGGTTAAAGTTATGCCTCTGTTATGAACAATTCTTAACACGGTTGCATTATGTGAGTTCCTATATTCTATTCACTTACCCCACATAATTTTATAAAGATTTGATACAACCATTTATTCAAGTGAGAGTAATTTTTAGTGGTTGGGCTGTTTTTTTTTTTTTCATTTTCTAAAACTAAAAACAGTAAACTTAGTTGGAGATAACAATCGTCAAATAATTTTAAATCAATAATCAGAAGTTTGTTATTTTATTCTAAAATATTTGTTGCTTGTATGTCACCTCTCCGTCCATAGACATGTATATTTTGCAGCTCTGTTCATATCCTATGTTTGTCTGTGGTTTCTATTGTGTGTGGCAGCTTCTTGATTCTTGTACAGAGCTGCAGCCTGCCAGTATCACTGTGTCTTGTACTGCACAATAATACACAGCTGTGTCTTCCCCATTCACATCCTTTATAACAAGCTGAGTACTCAGAGAGCTTCTGTCTATGGTCATTGAGTATCTTGGATTCAGGACAGTACTTGTGGTAATACCATGAGCACAGATCTCTAGGCCGAGTCCAGGGATGTGTTTGTACCAGATCAGAATTTGGTAATTTGATATTTTGTGATTACATGTCAGAGTGATATCTTGGTCTTCTGTAACATGAAGATCAGAATCCTGCGACACCTGAGTATCTGACTGCACATCTGGAAATGAAAATAAAGATTACGTTATTTTTTATTCAATTATTATAGCTTTGTGCTACTCCTGTTTAAGCTTTAGATTAAATGATATATGACGTTATTTAGCATTAACTTTAAATAAATTTGGCAATAAATATTTTACCAACATTTAAATAATAATATAAATCATCCTCACCTACAATAAATGTAACTAGTAAAAGGCCCGGAATAATTGTTCTGCGATTAGTCCACATCATGTTGTACTGTGTGCGCTGCGAGTTGTATGATCAGGTGTCTGAGGGACTGTGAGTAGGAGATGAGACATACAGCACAGACCGCACCTCACTCCTTCCTATCATGTCACATGACAGAACCTCAGTCTCTCATAAAACTCATTGTCTGTTTTGAGGTTTGTAATACACAGAAAACTTTTCTTCTTAATTCTTTCTGAATGTGTTAGTGTTTTATCAAGTACATTCATAGAAGTATGCACAGACGTGTAAATGTACACATAAATCTCTTCACGGACATGTTTCCTTATATTATCATCACATAAAATTAAGTTTGCCATCTTTTCCACCAAAAATATTTGCCAGTTTTATATGGAAATAATAAATGTTGTTTTGAGAGTATTACTTTTAAAGAAGTTACACTTAGATGTGGAAATTATTTGTTGTTTGATCAATTTTTATATTTCAGCTGGACATGGTAATAATACCTTATCAACAACCTTGTACAAACACAGAGGGCGACATGTATGCTTTTAGGCGTTCAGGCACCAATTTTTCTGCGCATATAAATAGTGTAGAGTGTGCCTGATTTATGAACCCACTCTACTGTGAGCCATAAATCAGGCGCGTTCTAGTGCAGAAACACCTGAAAACAACAACTTTTAAAGTGGTTTACCTGTTCCAGCAGTAATGTGCCTGGAATTGCCGTACAGAAGCAATAAATCTATAGCTTAGTACAGTTCTAGTGCGCCCCGCCTCCCACACGCCCCCCGAAATTAGGCGCATTACAAAGTGCTGTGCGTGCTCTGTAATGCGCCTGATACTGGCGTGCGGCAGGTTTAAAATGAGGCTGTGCTAGATGTTGGGCTGAAAAGACGCCAGACTTCTGGTGCAGCCCCGTTTATACATGTCACCCATAATGTTTGTGTTGCGCTTCAGATTCAGGTTGCAACGATTGGCCTGAATCTCAATAAACTAATTGGCAGCTTGCCGGAAAATCAGACTTATGGTGGTGTTAGTTACTATATAGTGGTGACATGAGGTAATAAAATAGAGTTAACATGTCAATTAAATTGTATGGTTTAAACTACAACAACAAAAAACTAAACCTAAAACCAATAGCAAAATTGTATTTTTTTTGCTTGTTCAGCCCACAAAGGATTTTTTTTTTCTTTTTGTGGGTAGCAGACTCTTTGACTGTATGGGGCCCTGAAATTTCTGATGGCAGCCTTGCTCCTAAGTGTATTTATGTGGACTCCCCAGTCATAACTTGTTTGTCTCCTATAGACAATCCTGTTTGTTCTGTCTTTTCTTTCAGCTTTGTGTCGCTATATCTAATGATTTTTAATGCACTAGAGACTGAAAGAAATTGATGCAGCACTCAGAACACCACAGAATAATGGGTGCCAGCAGAAAGGTTTCGACCAAAAAACCAAATTAACAAAATTAAAAATCCACAGCACGATTTTTTCACTTTATAATCAATTTGGAAGGCTGGATTTTTCTATTTTGTTAATGCACTAGAGAGTGATCTGGAACTTGCCCGTCGGTTCTGGTCCCCGTAAACCCTCTGGCCCTAGATTTGTGGGCATCTCTATTAAAGTTCTATACCCCAAAAATGGTCTTTAAGGGGGAATTGACAGTGGTGTCTTCCTTA
>JAODAL010070423.1:0-15931 GCA_025379985.1 Phyllomedusa bahiana | reverse complement strand
CATTTTTAAACTGCAATCGGATGTCCAGAACAAAATGGAATTTGCGTAGACTCATGAATAAGGCTCGCAAGATCAGCGCATGAAGTCAGCTGTATATTACAGCTGATTTTGTGCGCTGTCAGCAAGGAGCAGAGCTTGCTTTGCTCGCCGCCAATTAACTCATTAATGCTGTAGGAAAGACAGAAGGGGCTCCCTTGACACCATTAGACCCTCCAATGGCTTCATTGACAAGCCGGAAAACCCAACAAAGACTTACTGGCTGTCTGTGACATCACTGCCATGGTGACTGACAGTTACCAAGTGATGACAGTTCCCTCACAATTACAGTACAATCATGTACTGTTATTGTGTGGTAACAAGGATCTACAGATCGCTGAAGTCAAGTCCCCTATCGGGGACAAGTGTAAAAATAAAAAAAAGTGAAAAAAAAGTTAAACAAAAAAAGTAAAAACACGCACACTGCCCTTTTCCCATTACAATAAGCTAATCACCCCAAAAAAGATAGAAAAAAAAAATAAGGTACAAATTATTGAAATTGTCGCATGCGTAACGACCTAACCAATCCCTTACACAGCTCCATATATGGAGGAAAAAAGGTTGTTGCTATCAGAAAATAACAATGCAGAAATATTGTTTAACATAAATAAAATCACTTTTAAAAACAAAATGCTACAACATAAAAATATATATAAGTTGGGTATCGTCAATACACTGCACAGTGAGCACTGCTAAAAGTAAAAATGAAAACACTACCAGAATTGCTATATTTTTTCATTTTGCCTCCCAAAAACTGATTTAATAGGTGATCAAAAAGTCCACAAAAATTGTTCCAATAAAAACATCCACTCATCCCACAAAAAAAGCCCTACACAGCTCCACCTAAAGAAAAAATTAAAAGTTTTATGGCTCTGCCAAAAACGTGCTTTCGTTTTTAAATAAAAGTGTTTTTTTTGTGTAAAAGCAATAAAATATGAAAAAATATATAACAATTTGGTATTACTGTAATCAAATTGACACTGCTGAGTTAAAGCTATCATGTTATTTATAACACACAGTTACCACTATAAAAAATAATCATAAAAAAAACAACCAGGATTGTTGTAATTTTGTTCATCTTACCTCCCAAAAAACCATGTATAAAAGCATCATATGAAACTCAAACACACTTAACTCACTTGTTAATTTCTCCTGATTCCAACACATCAACTTCAAGAACTCTTTTAGATGCTGCTGAAATTGACACCTATGGACAGGTGTCATTTGTAATGAGATAATCATTGTTATTCACTCCTCTAGGTTATGGTCCGATTGATATGTGATATTTGATTGTAATTCATTATCTGATCCTTTGCTGCTCTGACCCTGACATTTCACAAATCTCCACTGGTAATTTTTTATGGTGCAAGGAGCTGTTATATGCCATGCTGGCCATAGTGTGGTCTCACTAAGTATGATTGGGCTGAAGCAGTTTAATGAAATATTAGGATTTCTTTCTTACAATGTTCATGTTTTAATTATTTGGAAGCTCCTGGATTCTTCGGTAGCACAAGTAACATGTGGTCTGGCATTGTCCTGTTAAAAAATGGCTTCTAGAACACTTAAGAGAAATGGCCATAGCACTAGTTTCATGGCAATATCAATGTAATGCCAATCTGTGACTGTACCTGAAATGAGAACTAGAGATGTCTAAAAAACCTGGGCGACATGTATGAATGAGGCTGTACCTTTTTATGGCCTGCTTAGAGCCAAAACTGTTGCAGCCTTGGTCTATAGATGTATGAATTGTCGTATTTGCCAAATCTTGGTGTGATCTATGCCAGACACAACACTTTTGGATGCGTCAAAGATGCGGGGACTTGTCACGCCAAAATTGTATGATGCACCATAAATGCACCAAAGTTTAGCTCAAAAATTATCATACAAATCCATACCAGTTTCAAAATGGCCTGGCTGAAACAAATGTTGGTGCATTTACACTTTGTGCACCAATGTTTTGCGCATAAATTGTGAGACCCTTCATGTGTACTGTCGGAGAGTTACACTTTTTTGAAAAAACAGAGTAGACAGATGAGTTGGCGAGAGGTTCATACATGTCATTCCTAGTGTCTCATTCTTAACAAAGCTATACTTTAGCAAATAAGTGCCATATTATGTGGAAGGTAAACAATTGCCTTGATAATATTGGACTTGTCTCATTACTGCACAGTACACATGGCAGGGACATGCAGCGGATCATGTTTCTTTTCAGCAGCTCCAAATTGACGTTTAAAGAGGTTGAAAATGACTTACAGAGAAATCAAGAGAATTGTTATCATGTTTGAAATGATGAAACATTAAGAGGTCTTGATTGGGCTGATGATAATGTTACTTAAATGGGCTCAGTTGATCAAGCTACATACTAGTTCTTTAATAACTGTTCTAAAAGGATTAGGAGTTCATGACAGATTAAGTTCTTTTGGTTTAATGTGATGTATAGATCCAGTACATAGAATGGTGTTGCCATCGATACATCGGTATCCAATCTATCTAGTAATTTGGATTATTTTGTCCGTCAGTCCACATAGGACTCAGTAATGTTTACTGACAGTAATACCTTACATTGCTAAATAAATTTGGTATGAGGAGTGGTAAGTTTATACTTCCTTCCACCTTGGAATTTAAAAATAAATATAGAGTATTTTGTTCCGATTATCTATAACTGACATTAGACAAAATTATTACTACATGATATCATTTCATCTGTGCACTACTTGTCTAGTAGCTAAAATTTCCTTAGGGCCCTTATTGATTTAATTTCTATTACCCATTTAATTCGTTAACTATCATATTACTATGATATTAATTGGATTTCAAACATCATATCTTTTTTTTTTTCTTCTTTACTCTTATTATATTATTGTTTTGTATCTTTCTAGATTTTATTAATTCTGTTTCACTTGACTCTGTCATATTTTCGTGCTTTTTCCATTCCCTCCTCTGTTTAGTAATTGAGTTTTCAGCAAGATTATAAACTCATTTAATCCCTTGATAGATGACAATCACCTAAGTCCTGCACACCACTGAGGATCAGACCTACACGGCATGGATTTTGAAAAAGGGGAGAAAAAAACGATGTAAAACAATTCCCATAAAGCAGCTAGGATTTTGATGGCCGAATTTAAACCTCCGTTTTTTTTTCAAAAACCTTTGGAAGCATGTACGTTCTTCTACCGGATTTCCTGCCACAAAATGTTTAGTTTTGGCTCGAATTTGATAACCATCGCAAAGAACAAAAACTGGGCAAAAAAAATGAAATCCGGACTGTTAAATACTGGTTGAAATTCTGATTACAATCTGACATTTTTTGATCCTTGCCGTGAGGGTGGGGGGGGGGGGGTGGACGCTGCCCTAAGTGAGTAAAGTAGAATAGTCTTTTTGCTGACATCAATGTTCAACATATTCAAATGGGAGTGGAAAAGTTGGGGGGGCCCCCATTTTTTACAGTATTGTGGCCAAAGCAGGCTTTTCCAATGGTCTTGTTACGGATGTTGGTAGGGGATCCTCTGGACCACCCACAAGCGGATGACGTAAGCCACGCCAGGGAAAGCGGAGAGTCTAAGTAGGCTCCGGTTTTCCCCAGAGCCGCCGCAAAGCGGGATGGACTTGCTGCGGCGGATAGCACGGTCGCTACCTGAGAGACTTGCTTGCGGTGGCATCCGAGGGTGTTGCGCGGGTACAAAATCATGAAGCAGGTTCGTAGTCGGGGACAGGCAGGGAAGGTCAGGACAGGCGGCAATGGTTGTGGTAAGGGGACGGAGGCAGAAGGTACGTTTTTTACACAAGTAAACGGGAACAAGACACTTTTGGTAACGCTTCCTATCCAAGGCACAAGGGGGCACTATCAATTCGGCACAAGGTGCTGGGGAAGATGCAGGGCTTAAATAGGGTTCCGTGCCCGGTGAGAACAATCACGGCGCCACTGTCTTTCAAATCTCCGGCATATGCCGCGCGCGTGTGCTAGACGGGCGCGCGTGCCACCCGGTCGGCAGCAGGGCGCGCGCCTCAGGATGGGACCAGGAGCTGTGGAAGGGTACGTGCGCCCCAGAAGTTGACGCCCGGGTGTCCGGCGGCACGAGCGTCGGCTGCGGCACCGGCCACGCAGGAGGTGATGCGGCGTTGCGGGTGTGCCTTGCGACCCACCACGAGGGTCGCAGGGGACACCCGTAACAGTACCCCCCATTAGGCCTCCCCTGCTTTCTGGCCCGCATCAAAATTAGACAAGAGACCCTATCAGGATGTTTTCCTTCCGGCTCCACGACCTTTCCTCTGGCCAAACCTTCCAGTCCACCACAAATACTCGCCTGCCCCGAACCGTTCTTAGTGGCAAAATCTCTTTGACGGAAAAAAAAATATCGGTGACAATCAGCTACGGGAGACGGGGGGAACCACGGATCGAGAGAAGCGGTTAAGGCGTGAACGGCTTCAGTAGGGAGATATGGAAGGAGAAGTTTGGGAATGCGCATGTCGGAGGGAGCCGGAGCTTGTAGGCCACAGGATTAATGCGCCTCAGGACTTCAAAGGGACCTAAAAAAACGCGGGAGCAGGGACCTCAGCTTGTAGCAGGGAAATTTTAAAAGGATATATATTCGGAAGACAGCCATTACCCTTATCCCCGGGACAAAGGACAGGAGGGGGGTTTCTTCTTTTTTTGTCCGCTTGGGTCTTATCCGGGTACGAGGCCTGAAGATGGACTGGGCACGTCTCCCCCAGACAGGGGGGGCCCCCAGGGGACATCGGAGGAGGCACAGGGCCGTGGAAGGAGTGGCGGGGATGCGACCAAAGACCAATGGAGAAGGGGGATGCCCCAGCGGGAATCAGAGTCCAGGGGAATAATATGAAAATTACTTCTGCCCAAGGTAGTTGGGGGAACACCTACCCTGGACCAGTAATCTAGTGGGCAGAAGTAAAAGTGGCGGAAGGAGATAAGTACCTAGGACTGATTCCCCCTCTCCCACTTGCCAATGTATTGTGGGTGGTAGCCAGAGGAGAAGTCCAGATTCACTTTCGCAGTAGTAGCGAGCAGAGGCCTCGCCAAATCTCGAGCCGAAAACTGGACTCCCGGTCGAGCACTATGTGTAAGGGAGACATGCAGATGAAGATGTGTTTAAAAAATTATTGGACGAGCCCGAGGCCGGCAGAGAAGGAAGGCCGGCAAGGGGAACAAAAAGAGCCATCTTGGAAAAAAACGGTCATGTGAGCACCCAAATGTAAAAGTCTTACCTTCACGAGGGCGGTAAGTCAGTTATGAAGTCCATGGTCAATATGGTCAAGGACAGCTAGCACAGGCCCCCAGAGAGGGTTGGGGGGGGGGGGGCAGGGTGAGGTTGGGAGTAGTCCGCAGGTTCTTTGGCAGAGGGTGATTATTGCTGGCACAGGTGGTGCAGGCCCCCAAAACTCTTTACATCGGTTAACGAGGTCCAGGCCACAGCTAGAAACGGGAAATAACGCAACAAGACCTTCGAAACCACAGGGTGTCGGCCTATGCGGGAAAGTGACCCATTTCAGGACCCTCAAACGGAGCGAGCGGCGCTCATTCAGTCTTCTGAGGGTTACCCCTTGGAGGTTAGTGGAGGCCCACAGAAATCAGACGTTCTGGGGCGTCACAATATGTTGTGGGGACTCCTCTTTCTCCCACTACCATCGGAGGCACGGGAAAGAGCATCGCCTTGAGGTTCTTTCTGCGGTGAAATAGGAGATGTAGTTGAAACGGGCAAAGACAGAGACCATCTTGCTTGACGAAGGATTCAGATGTTATGCTGTCTGGGAGATAGAGGAGGTTTTTTGTGGTCAGTGAGATATTCACGGGGGAAACGAGCCACCAACCAGGAGGGGGTGGCGCCTATCTTCTAGGCAACGTTTGTTTATATCTTAAAACGTTTTTCCCGATCCCCGATGGTATAGTTCTTCTCTGGGTGAGAAGGTCTGGAAAAGAACCGAGGTCCGAGTCTTGCCCCAGGGCCCTTATTTGAGTGGAGCCGCGCTCCAGCTCCTATGAAGAGGCGTTCCATTTCCAGAAGAAGGGTTTCTCGGTATTGGCCGGGATAACACCGGTCGCGGAGGAGGCGCGAAAGCTGCCTTCTACTTGGAAAAAGGCTTCTTCGGCGGCTGGAGGCCACAGATTATGGGTTGGCATGATTTTTTAGTAAGGGCCACAATTGGTGCTACCAAACGTTTGAAATGTGCGGGAAAATTGCGGTAGTAATATGCGAAACCAGGAAACGTTGTATTAGCCCGCAGGCACAGGTTCGGGGCATGTAGGACGGCAGAGAGTTGGTGGTGTCCATCGGCAGACCCGTATCAGAGGATTATGTATCCAAGGAACGGGAGGCCTGGTCTGTGAAATAGGCACTTTTACAGTAGTTTAGCGAATACCGATGAGGTTCTCGCGCAGGCGTTTCAGGACCTGGCGCACATGTGACTGGTGGGATCCCAGATCGGTGTGAAAATACAGATTATCATACAAGTGATCCATATTCACATGACATATAGTGAGGTCTTGAAATGTCATTGAACAAATTCCTTAGAAGACGGCTGGACGTGATGCACTTGCCGAAAGGGCATTACAGATACTAAAGTGCCCATCACGAGTATTGAAGGCCCGTTTCCACTCGTCGCCTTCCCGGATCCGGCCGAGTTATATGCCCCGCAAGGGCAATTTGGAAAAGTCCTTGGCCCCCCGGAGACGGGTTCAAAGCGAGTTCAGTGATTAAAGGCAGAGGGGTACGGTTCTTTGATGTGATTTATTTAGACCACGGTAGTCAACTGGCACGGTGCTCAGGGATCCATCTTTCTTCCCTCCAAAAAAAAATCGGCAATCCGCCGTGAGAAGTAGATTTGGGATGAAACCTTTCGTAGATTTTCTTCTACGTAGGCCGACATCGCCCGAGTTTCGGGTACGGGAGAGCGGGTAGGACCCTACCCGGGGAGAACTCAGTCCCGGGTAGCAGGTTCTATGGGGCAATCATTATGGGCGATGAGGAGGACGAGTTCAGTCGCTTCTCGGAAAAAAAAAAACGTCTTGGAAAAGTCCTGATAAGGTTGCGGGTTAAACCAGGTGGTAATGGCTTGAGGAGAGGGACTGTGGAGGACTCGGGCGAACCCGGCGGAGGAGCGAAAGACAACGATGGACTGGCAGTCCGGGCCCCAGCGCAAAAATTCACACGTATTCAAATCCAGGATTGGGGCGTGCACGCTGTAAGCCAACGTAAGCCCCCGCTAGTACTGGGCCGAGGAAGAAAAGAACGGGGGTTAACACGAAGGACGTGATCTTTCCTGTGAGGGCTACTATTGTAGGACACTGGTTCAGTCGGTAGATGGATGGAGTTCGCTTAATAGTTCACCATTGACGGTGGAGATGACAAAGGGTCTGGCTAGGCGGGGACCAACGAGAGGACGATTACTTGGTCTCAACGAAGAATCCATAAAGCTCCCAGCCGATCGGATCCAGGAAGGCCGACACTCGGATAGTGATTCCGGATAGGACGTGACCCAGAGCTGGCAGCATGAGCCATGGAGAGGGATTAATCACCCTATCGACGCCTTCCACGAAATCCACGTGTGCGTGCATTTCCCGGACGTTGCCCGAAGAAGTGGGCAACCCTATGGAAGTGGTTCGGCGGCTGCCGTAGTAGAGACACAACTTCTCTCAGCCATCAGGCCAAGCTCTTGTGGAGAAGGCGCCGTACTGTCCTCTGCATGGACTAATCTCAAGGCTGCGCTGGGAGGCGAGGGGGACGCTGAAAACAACTAGGCGGCCAAGACGGGGTAGCCGACGTGTTTGAGCTTGGTTCGCGTTCCCTGCGGAGCTCCTCCGTCACTTCCGAGAAACGGATGTCCAGTGCGGTTTGCCAGATGGATGAGCACACTTAATGAGTCGGAGAGTCCCGGAGTGGTGAGGGCATCCTTAATCTAGCCGGGGAGATGCCCTTCTTGAACGTGGCGCACAACGCAGCATCACTTCCACGCCAATTCAGAGGCACTAAGGTGCGAAAATTGCGAATTGCACGGTTGTAGTCGCCAACGGAGGAGTTCCCTGGCTTTAGGTTAACTAAAGCGGTCTCAGACGACGAGGCGCGGGCAGGCTCCTCGAAAGACTACCTGCCGGAATCCTGCAAGAATGTTGCCAGATCAGCCTGTGTTAGAATCGCTCGGTCTAAAGGGTGGCGTCGCCCAGGCCAGGGCTTTCCGAGATAGGAGACTGACCACGAAGGCCACCATGACCTTTCGCGACGGGAATATGACCAGGCCATAGGTTCACGTGGACGGAGCACACTGGGTCGATTAAACCCCTGCAGGCCTTAGAGCGGATGACCCCGGATCGAGCTGTGTTTGCTTTGAGCCCGGCCAGCGTTCTCGCTGCTGATGAGGTGGGGACGGCAGGAAGGCTGCTGCATCATAGATATCAATTGGTTCAGCTGTTGCGCTTGCTGAGCGATCTGCTTAGATTTGCTGAGCCACGGTAGGTCGTGAGTTCGGAGGAGGCTTGGTAAGGCACTTGCGGGGGATTCATGGCCGACAGTCGAACTGTTACGGACTGTGGTTGTGGAATCCTCTGGACCACCTAAGCAATGACGTAAGCCACGCCAGGGGAGCGGGAGTCTAAGTAGGTACAGTTTTCAACAGAGCCCGCCGCAAAGCGGGATGACTTGATGCGGCGGATTCTACCAGGTCGCTACCCCTGACGTGACATTGCTTGCGGTGGCAGCCGAGGTTGTTGCGCGGTACAAAAATCGTGAAAGCAGGCCTCCGTAGTGGGGACAGGCAGCAGGTCACCACTGGCGGCAATGGTTCGTGGGTCAAAGGGACGGAGGCAGGAGGTCCGGTAAAACAGTAACACGGAACAAGAACTTTTGGGAAAGCTTCCTCTCCAGGCACCAAGGCACTATCGATTTCGGCAAAAGGTGCTGGGGGAAGAGGCAGGGCTTAAATTAGGGTCCGCTGCCGAGTGAGAAAACACTCACGGTGCACTGTCCCTTTTAAATTCCGGCAATTTGCCACACTAGCGCGCTAGAGGGCGCGCGTGCACCCCGGCGGCAGAGGGCAGCGCCGCCAGGACGGCCGAACAGCGAGCCGTGGCACGGGGTAAAGTGCGCCCCAGACGTGCGGGGTGTCCGCGGCTTCCGAGGTCGGGCTGCGGCACCGGCCCGCAGCAGGAGGTGCTGCGGCGTAGGCGGGGGGTGCTGCGACCCGGAACGAGGGTGCAGGGACACCCGTACAGGGTCTAGACCACTTAGCCATTGCATGCTGTTTACTTATTTTCAGACAACTAAGACACATGCCGTTGGATTTCTAACTAACATTTGTGGATTGCTGATGGCTGTAAAGGTAAAATTTTATCTTCAGAGGTTTTTTGTCAGAAATAAAGATGAATTTCTATTTTTTGTAGAGAACTTTTAGGAATAGAATCAATCACTAACTGTTGGTATTAAGTACCTAGACAATTTCATTTGATATATCAGTCCTCTCTTAACTCCACATTTGAAGAAGCTGAATAGACTACTATTACTGGTGGATATGATGTTGATAGAAGTGGTATATCCTATATCCATTCTGATATAATGATGTGATGTGTAAAAGTTTTAGGCAGGTGTGGAAAAATGCTGCAAAGTAAGAATGGTTTCAAAACAGAAGAATTAAAAGTTAATTTTTATTCATTAACAAATTGCAAAGTGAATGGACCAAAGGAAATCTAAAACAAATCAATATTTTGTGTATGCACCCTTTGCCTCTGCGAGTGATAATATGTCCCCCATAGAACGCTGGTGTTAACATCATCAAGTTTGTCTGAAATTACATGACGCGACAGAAAGATCTGAGCAAGCCTACATCCACCGAAGATCTGCAACTATTTCTCCAAGATGCCTGAGACAACAACAACTGTGTGCAAGTGCAGCGAGAAGATCTGATGCTGTTTTGAAGGCACTGGATGGTCACGCCAAGAATTGATTTGATTTAGATTCCCTTCTATTCATTCACATCACATTTTGTTAATAGATAAAAATAAACTATTAACACTTCTGTTTTTAAAAGCATTCTCGCTTTGCACCATTTTTCCACACCTGCCTAAAATGTTTGCACAGTACTGTAGATATCATAACAACTGAAATGACAGATCATTAATACTTGTAATGGATAGTTAAATATTTGTAACTAAATTATAATTACATGTTTATATTGTTGTGTATTGGAAACATAAGACTTACATTCTGTTTATTGATACCATTATGCTGCCTATGAACAGGACATGCAAACAGAAATATTCAAAACTACAATATTAACCAGCCTGATTATCTTCTTCCTGCCTGGTGATAATTTTTTGACTCTTTATCTTCCTTCTTCCAGGAGCCATAACCTTTTTTTTATTTTTCCATCTACATAGATGTATGATGGCTTGGTTTTGTGGTCCTTTTTAATGGTGCCATTGACCATACCATGTAATGTACTCGGAAACTGAAAAAAATTGTAAGTGGGGTGAAATGAGAAAGAAATTTGCTTGCCAGAAAGTTTATAGGAGTTTGTTACTTACAAACTATATTGCAATACACTAGCATTACAGTATAGTTTACAAGCCATTGTTCTCCCCGCAAGACCACAGTCACATTCCTCTTGTGCTCACCCATGCTGGGAAGACTGAAAAATTTAATACAAAGTAAATTAACAAAAGTTTTAAAAAATATAAAAAAGGCAAAAATTGTAATGTGTTCAAAACACACTTCCTATTTATAAAAAAAAAAATAAAAAAAAAAAATAACCATAATTTGCATCGCTATGGTCCACCAAAAATATTTAATTTTTGCCATGTTGTCATGCAGTGGTCATCTTGGAGGTGTGTTTGAGGTTTTTATCACATTGTAATACTGACCTGCAGGCCATTATCCGAAGACAGGGGTTCATGCTCTGCTTCAGTATGTCAGAGTACACGTCGCCTTCATGGTTCCCTCAATGAACTGTAGCTCCACACAGCTGGAAGCACTCATGCAGCCAAAAAAACCATGACATTCCCACCACCATCTTTGTCTGTGGGCAAGACACATTTGTCTTTGAACTCCTCACGTGGTTGCCACGAAACACGCTTCACACCATCAAAACCAAAAAAGATTTTCTTGGTCTCATCAGACCAAATAACACAGTTCCAATAATCTTTGTCCTTTATCTGCTTGTTTTCAGCAAACTGTTTACAGGCCTTCTTGTGTATCATTTTTAGAAGAGGCTTCCTTCTAGGAATACAGTCATGCAGACCAATTTGATGCAATATGCGGCGTATGGTCTGTTCACTGATAGGCTGACCTCTCACCCCTTTAACCTCTGCAGCAATGCTGGCTGCACTCGTCATACGTCATTTTGAAAGACAATCTCTGGACTTGATGCTGAGCAATGCACACAACTTTTTTGGTCAACCATGGTGAACCTGTTCTAAGTGAAACCTGTCTTGTTAAATTGTTATATGGTCTTGGCCACCAAGCTCCAGCTGCAGCTAAGTTTCAGTCTGTTGGCATCCTTCTTATAGCCTAGTCCATCTTTATGTAGAGCAAAAAATCTTTTTTTCAGATCCTCAAACAGTTCTTTGCCATGAGGTGCCATATTGAGCTTTCAGTGACCAGTTTAAGAGAGTGTGAGACTGATAACACCAAATGTAACAAACCTGCTCCCATTCCCACCTGAGACCTTGCAACGCTAATGAGTCACATGACACATGAACGGAAAATGGCAAATTTGTCCTTAATCACTTTTGTTCCTAGCAGCTTAGACATTGATGGCTGTGTGTTGACTTATTTTGAAGAAACATTACATTTACACTGTTGTACAAGCTGTACACTGACAACTTTGCATTGTATCAAAGTATCATATCTTGAGGTTCTCACATTAAAAGATATAATACAATAGTTACAAAAATGTAAGGGGTATACTCACTTTAGGCACTTTGGAATTGTGAGAATTTTTTGGTGATTATTTTAACTTTATGTACTTTACCTAAGAGTATGTTCACATGGTGCATTTTTTCCAGTGTAAAAACATACAGTGTAATTCTTTACAGAAATATGAAGGACAAACTCAGATTCCTGTTGCGTCTTTTACATTTTTACCCCAGATTTTATTACATTTTAGGATGTGGATTAACCTAAGGCTAAAACATGCCTGGCTTTTAACACCTTTTGTGAGCTGTATTTTTGTGGAAAATGCATTCATAAGTCACAGGGTGCATAGGCTGTGTTAAGATGATGAGGCTTTCTTGTCAGATTCCATGTGGATTCTGTCTTAACATCCTTAATGAAAACTGAAAGAAAATAATTTTCATTGAACTCAATACAAAATACATATTGTAGTTCATAGGACGCATATCTTGTCCTACATTTTACAAAATTGGCGTGTGGTCCAAAAACTTTTTATATGCTAATTTTTAGGTTGTATTACAGGTGAAAAATGCATGGAAATGTACTATTTGGGTACTACGATACTATATGTTTTTGTGGTCTGTGATCTGAGTTTGTCATTTTTGGCTTTGACCGTAATCTACTTCTGTTAGTTTACCCTGGCAGCCAATTAAGGAAATCCAACTTAACCCAACCACATACTTATTTTTTTCAAATTGGTCTGAAGCTTGTATGAGTATCTTCAGACGTCATGGAATTGCAGGAGTTTTGTGAAGAGTGAAGAAAACAGGCAATACCTTAGACAGGGTAACTGATAATTTGACGGTAAGCTTTCAAAATTACTAGCTCTCTTTGTCCAACATAATATTTTACAAAAAGCTGAAAAATCACAGACTTTTATACATGTTAGCTAGTGATCTTTTATGATCTTAAAAAACTCCAATGTATTTTAGATCAAGACTGATGTAGCAATGCCAGCCTTAAAAAAATTTGCTCCATAGATTGTTATTGTAGCTCCATAATAGATAAAGGATCAGATGTTTCAGTTCAAAATTTAACGTATAGAAAGTTAAAACATACAACCATTTTATGTTCAACAAACACAAATGAAATAATATAAAAACAGGTATTGATAGCTCCCTAGTATTGATAGCTCCCTAGTGAACCATCAATGACAGAATGTACAGTTTTATGATGCTATATTCCAGACTGTTGGATATGAGTATTGAAGATAAGACTTGAAAAATGCAAATGTGATACTCTATTGTGACATACTGTAGGTTGTTTATCATTTTACTTTACGGGGCTTTGTCTATTTTGTATTGATTTTATTGGATTCCTGAATGTGTTTGCTTTCAAAAGGCTCTAATAGACTCTTGACTAAATTGTCATTTATAGCATTATATTTACTTTTATTATCATCAACATTAAACAAAGATTGATAATTCTTTGTTCTTTATTGTATATTGTAAATGTAAACCAAAGTATAAAGAGTTAATTTTTCTTATAACACAGAACTGCAATTAGCAGTTCTTCTTTTCATAAAATGAGTTGTAAATGGAATACTACTGGGTTTTATCTATATTAGAAATAATCTTAAGGGTTTCTGAAGAAGGACAGACTTAGAGTCAGACATCTGATTTCAGTAGTTAAGTACTTTTACAGTAATGACATTTAACATTTGCACATGTAGCAGTCATTAACATGACTGGTACATTGTGATAACTTGATTTACAGCATTGTAGTTCACTGCAGTAACATTATCTAAATGTATTTAATGTCAAGTTAATGTTTGCTACATATGCATTCTCATGACAGATCAGATATACAGTAATAATGACATAAAAACCTTGGAAAAATTGCTTTCTTGTTAAACATTATGGGGGGTTGACCACTTTGGACGATCCCTAGTTGTTAAAAGGTTGACATAAAAATATGCAGATCACATAGATTCCGCTGGCTGGGACCCCTAGAAATCAACTTTAATCTATATGGAAGCCTGGAAGTGTTAAGTTTTCCTGCAGCACCACCACAGGAGAAATAAAGCATTACACAATACCTATTCTAAGAGAAAACTTCTGTGTAACTGGTCTCCAATCTGGCTAAGCGATAACAATATTAATCAGAGGACTCCTCCCTACTCACTCACAATAAAAAAGTTAAAAAAAAGAAGATATTTCTGTCTTTAAGTTATTAAAAGCAATGATCAGTACTGACAACTAGAGATTTATTCTGTGAGGTCACCAATATATGTAAGTTGTAGTTATGGAGGCAGTATTTCTGTTTATAGTCCTCTTTCCAAAATTTTTTTTATCTTACCATTTAAATTCTATATGCCATCCAAAAATTGGTTTGAAGGGATTGTATTAGATTGTTGTCTCTTTTCTACAGTCCCGAAATCCCAAGTCTCAGTGCTGTTGTATAAATATAGGAATCCACAGCACATGATACTTGAATATGCTTCGAAAAATGTATTTATTTACAAAAGGTGCCATATACAAATAAAATGTTATTTACATATTACAATGTCATTACATGTGAAAATATACATTGTTTAACATTCCATGCAAAGTAAATTGTAAAGAGTGGTAATGTGGTATGTGATTCTTCTGACGTTTTTTCTGTTTCGGTTGATCGGACAATCTTATTCATAGATAATCATATGTAATCACATGTTTTCAGTTAGCTATTGAACAGAATGAATTATTTTAGCCTGTGAATTTTTTTCTGTGACTCTTATAGCCTAATTGTCTTGACTAAGATGTACCACATATCTAGTTTACTGTTGTGGATGTTAATTCCAGCTGCGCCTCACCTATTTGGGTGTAAAAATGAACCTGTTCTTCCTCTCCCATAGACTTTAATGGGAACCGGTGATTAAACGTCATTGAAGATCGTACATCGGCGAGATAATTCCCAAAATCGGGAATCGACTCGACGACGATAACTAGCCGAATAGCTCATCACTAGTCAAAACATTGCTGAATTTTATGGAATATTCGGTAGTTGTATCTCTATCCCACTGGGGTCATTAAAAATAAAAATTTTAAAAAAAGTAAAAACTTCCACCCCCAAAATAGGCAGGGTCATTAAGGGATTAATAATGCCATCAAGATACATTTTAAAAACAAGTCAGATAAACTCCATTTATTTCAGTGCACATTTATTTTATATAGGTCTCTTTTCCTAATCTACTAGAATTTAAGTAGTATATTTTGCTCTGAGGAAACAGCTTACCATTAAAAAAGTGTTAACTGCAGTTCATAAGAAAAGGAACCTTAATTTGTTTAACATTATGCTCCAAGCCATAACAATTTCAAGAGGTGTATTTAGCTATATCTGAAATAAATGCAGCAGGCATTCTTACATCAGAAAGCTGTTAAACCACTGTACCAATATACTCTTTAATTGGTTTGGCTTGTTAGCTGGGCAGAAAGGTCAACATGTATTTTTATTCTTTGATAAGGTTTAATCTTTGCACCCTTCCATGGCAAGGGTACACCACTTACATTTTTAAAAGATAATTTATACAGTACTAACAAACAGAGGAGAGAAAAAAACAACTGCAAAATGTCATTAGCATAGAATGCAGCAATTCTGTGCATGTAAAATCTTTTTTATTATCACATATATCAAAAAATCCTACAAATTACATTAGGCATAACACTTCTATTTGTGTTTATTAAAATGTATTTTACTGCAAAACTGACACATTAGAGACAAAAGTACAATGCCCAAACATAAGAAACAGAGAGGAATATATTGTATCTATTAACAAATGAATCTGTGTCAACTGTAATAATGAGAATATATCGTATTACTTAAATATATCCTGTAAAGGTCTCAGTTAAAGATGAGCTACTCTGAGATTTCTTTTCTCTTTTGATTCACCAAAATGCAAATCTTTGCAGATTTTAAGCATAGCAAATTAATTCTACAATGTTTACTCTCTGTTATTACACTAAGTTATTAATAGTAGTGTACATTATCTCTGAGGGCTATAACAGTGTTGGACAAAAGTT